>PVJS01003958.1:0-72071 GCA_004027185.1 Glis glis
AAACAGGGCTGGGGGTGTGGTTCAGTGGTAGAGCACTAAAAATAAAATAAGTAAATAAATAAAATAAACTGACTAGGTGAAAGGGCTACCTGTTTCTATCCAGACTCTTTCTCAGTGTTTGAATACTTTATGCCAAAAAAAGTTTATACGAAAAAAGTCTTGAAGTTGACTGAAAAAAATAGTAGTGAGGTTTATTTCTTGATAGTGAGATTAAAGGAGATGTCAAATATTTTCTTGTTTTCCTTTTCTTCATTTTAAAGCTTTCAGAATGAGAAAAAGAGAGGGGCAGGGGGAGAGAGAGAGAGACAGAGAGAGAGAGAGTGTGTGTGTATACACATCTATATTCATATGCATTGCAATGAGGTTTTTAAGAGTTCTTTTTTTTAAAATCAGATGGCAATGATGATGACGTTTTTACTGTTTCTTATAGGGGTGATGACACCTGGTGAGAATCAGTGACAGGAATGCAGGATGCCACACGAGTGGGCTCACCGGGAGTGAGAGGGCAGTAGAATGATATCGTTGGAGAACTGCCAGGTACCCCCTCACTCAAGCAACAGAATGAAGACCTGGCAGCTGTGGGGCCACAGCAGGTCCAGGTAAAACTCCCGAGTTTAAAGAAACTGATATAAAGGACAAGAATTAGTGACGGCAGAGAAGTGAGTACCCAAGTTTGGTAAAAATAAATAAATAAAAGTTGGCTTTTATATCTACTCAGGTTAAATCTCTATTCATTCAACTCACTGGTCAAACAGAGCCTGTCAACGGATAATTAATTAATTCCCATTTGCTTGAGGCTTTACTTTTCATGACCTATATTCTATTTTAAGGGTTTCTGAACTTCATAAAAAGAGCACATGATTTTACTCCTTTCCTTTCAGCCGTCCCTTATTTCAATTAAATAAATTACAATGGCATATTTTTTTTCTTGGGTGAGTCTTTCTGATGTCGTGTTTCGCCCACCCCTCCTAGACGCCCTGGATCCCCCTCAACTCACCTCCCCTCTAAGGAATAGGCGATCTTTCTTCCTGGCAAACACTTTCCCTTCCTCTCCCTAGAGGATCCTGTTATTTCTGCCTGCTACTATTGGGTCCTGGGCAGCGTCTGCAGCAGGCATGCCCTCCCTTGAGCTGCAGGGGTTCCTCTGATGAGCACAAGTCTGTTGCAGGTCTGTTGGAAACCCCAACTGCCCAACCCCCACTTTTTAAAAAAATGAAATAAAGTCTGCATTTTAAACTGCACCACAGTGACTGGATACCATCGGAAGTCTCTGTTCTGCTGGAGTGATATTTCTGGATCTTTGGAAGGCAATTCCATTTCATGTTGCAAGGACTGTGTGTGTGTGTGTGTGTGTGTGTGTGTGTGTGTGTGTGTGTAGGGGCGGGTGGGGGGAGAGAATTCTAGCAAAGCAATGTGTCTGTGAGCACTGGTGGGTAATGCTGCCCTAAATAACTTGAACATCTACTGGCTGGCTTTTGTTCATGAAAAGCTCATCCTTACAGGTGCAGACCTATATAAAACACTGGGGATTAAAATGTGCACGGAAACCTCAAATCTCTTCTACTCTAAGGTAAAGACCTGTTTAAATTAACAGTTTGAAATTATTTTTGAGGGATACTAACAAGGAGTCATTAAAAAAACCTGTCCAATTCTTTAATAAATACTAATTGTGTGATATAAATACATGATATGTCAAACTAATAACAGACACTAAGTAGATTACAGTCGTTATTGTCTAGCATGTTTTTCAATGCACAGCTGTCTTTTTTTGGGGGGGAAGAGTTCCTCGTGTCATCTCCAAATATATGGGGAGGGAGCAACATCATTTCACAAGGAAAAGAATCACCTGGTATTTGACTGAAAATCATTCTCTTTTACTTACATGCAAAATGAAATGTCTTACATGTAACGTGCGGCGTCCCATGGTGACAGGTGGGGATTCCGCATGCAGTGTCATTCTGCATGTCTACTCTGAGCTTTGGAGGTGATAACAGCAGTTGATCCCATATGCGTGAGAGGCTCTGCATGGGTCACCACTCTCAACCCCTTGCCCTCCTATAAGGGAGGCGACACCGTTTTCTGAACTTTCAACGTGGATGGCACATCTTGGCAGGGCCAAGAGTCAAAGGCAGGTGTCAAGACGTCCACACTGAGGCTGCCGTGTGTGTTCATTAACCAGTCTGCTCTTTTTTTAGGCAGGCACATTAACGACCTGGAGTTGAGGGGAAGTGGAAAAGAAGGAGCAAGTAAGTATCTGCGAGAATCCTCCCGTGAAGCCGACTGCACTCCTGGCTGGCTTGGTGGATTGGAGAATATTGGGGTAAATATTCAATTAATTGATTCTAGAGCCAGCAAAGCCGCATGACATCTACGGCAGCCTGGTTTCTTTGGAACCCTGTTGTGTAGAGGCGCGGGGCGGCTCCTCTGCAGGCATGGAGTGGAGGCACGGGGCTGGAGCTCCTTCTCGGGTTCATTTGTTCATGGGGCGGCTCCTTGCTGCAACGGCTGGATCTGGCCTTGGTTTTCATGCAAGCTCCATGCTAATAGTTTAGGTGGGGTATCTAGTTACCATCCTCAGCTGCCTAAAACAATAGGATGGGGTGGCTCTTGGATGTGGGGAATAAACTCAGGACCTTAAACACAGATGGGGAAAAGCATTTACAGTTTGTTAGAAACCGTAGATATCACTGTCATAGCGTGGACTTAAGATATGCTAATCACTGCAAGTCATTTCAGGCGAGGAGAACCCGGCTGAAGGAGGCAGCTCAGGCTGGTCCTGCCTAGGGGGCAGGAGCGTGAGGCGAAGCCAGAAGACCTGCTCTGCCCTGTGGCTCTGTCACTGGCCAGCGGCATCTGCTCTTGGCTCTTTTTATTTTTTGGCACTGGGGATTGAACCCAGAGGCATTCTACCTCTGGGCTACACTCCCAGCCGTATTTCTTTTTTATTTAGAAACGGGGTCTTGCTAGGTTGATGAGGGGCTAGCTAAGTTGCTGAGGCTGGACTTGAACCTGTGATCCTCCTGTCTCAGTCTCCCAAGTACTGGAATTACAGGTGTGTACCACTGCACCGGCTTCTTGGGCTGTTTTTAATCCCTCTGTGTCTGAACTTCTCCCACCTGGAACAGGCTGTAGTAACAATGCCTGCTTCTGGGGTTGTTGAGAGGATTACAGGAATACTGGAGGAGCACTGCAGCAGGGCTATGGAACTATACGCACAGCTGTCCTCCAGTCGCCAGGGCCTCGCGCTTTGATACCGGTGATGCCCACGGCCAGGTCTCTTGTTCCGAATCCAGTAGAGTTTGCCTGTGTTTTGACAATCACTTTCGTTCCTCTGTTTCTCACCACTGTCTCCGAGTGGGGCAGGGATTGTCATCCCTGTCTGCTGGGGAGGAAAAGGACGCTGAGGAGGTTCGTAGGTTGCCAAGTGGCGAGAGTGGGAGCCAGGCCGGGCTTTTGGCTCGTAGCCTGGCGTTTTGCTGTCTGTCCAACAGAGCCTCGGATGAAAGAGAGTAGCTTGTGTTTGCTCCAAACCCGGCTTCTCGTCCATGATGCCATTAAGCTACAATCCACAAGCACCTCCCAAAGTACGCAATGCTGCGCAGACTTTCTTCATTGAAATTTAGTTCCAGGCTGGGCATGATGGTGCACACCTGCAACCCCAGTACTTGGGAGGCTGAGACAGGAGAAGCACAGGTTTGAGGCCAGCCTCACCAACATAGCAAGGCCCTCAGCAATATAGCAAGACCCTCAACAACCTAGTGAGACTCTGTTTCAAAATAAAAAGGGCTGGGAGTGTAGCTTGGATGTAGAATGCCCCTGGGTTCAATCCCCAGTACCACAAAAAAAATTAAAAAAAAAAAAAGAAAAGAAGGAAGGAATAAATTTAGTTCCAAAAGTCATTAGGAATACATTTTAGGACCCCAGAACTTATGTGTTAGAATACTTGGCGGTAGTGGGAAAGGCAAAATAACGAAAGCTTGCGGTGGCCCCTGAGCAGCTTGGCGCCTGTTCCCAGGCTGCGCCTGCTCTGCTTTCGCGTTTCTCCGTGCACCCGGCGTCCACTGAATTCAGCGGGTCCCTCTGTACTTTGATCTGCAAGACTGGCTGCAGCTCCTTGGGTGGCTGCCTCGCTCACCCAGGGAACTGAGCTGAAGAGCGGCCCTTCTTTTCAGCTCAGCAGATGCTAAGGCGATAAGCTACACCTTCTGGAGGCCTCCGCGAGAGTCAGACTCGACTTGGGCCAAGCCGCACGGGTCTCGTCCAGTTCTTTGCTCCCAGCAGGCTCGGGTTATGGACGTGTGTCTCGGCTCCACACAGCAGCCCCAGCGCCCCCCAGGTGGCTGGTTAGAGGTGGAGGAGGGGGCTCTCCAGGAAGATGGCGCCGGGGGACTCCCAGGAGGTAAACCCCTTCATCACCATCCGCTTTCCTCAGTTGCTTTCCTGGCGATGACATTTGCAAGTAAACTTCAGTGACAAGAATTTCCCCTTCCTTTTAACTCTAGATTTTTTACTATAATGAAGCATAGTAGAAAATGTCGTTATGCAGGCATAAACATAGCACTAAATCAACGCTGATTTTTCGTTACTTATCAAGTCCAACTTGGTTTTATCTTATGCATAAATCTGAGAGTGCTATATTTTTGTAACATGAGCTTTTTTTTTAAAGTTTGCTTTTTTGCCAAAATGCATTCCTGGCAGCTTTGTAAGACAGTGAATCCTTGTAAATCACAGTATATTTTTCCATCAGGACAGTGTAACAGTTTGGGGTTGCATTTCTGGGCATGGATTCAGAAAGAAATAAATAATAGACATGACAAATGATAAAGTAAGAGTCACTTAAAACATTTACAGCCATTTAAACTGGTAAAAAATATGTACAGACCCTACGCAATGAGGATGTTGTTATTTTTACTGGCTCTTTTATATAAAAATGCAACTGTACATTATTTCTAAAATCAGATCTCTCTGAACTTTCAGGCTAGCATAGATACAATGAATGAAAATACTACAATGCAATAAACATACATTTCTCTATCTTTGTAGAACTTCAACAGGTCTTACAGAAAATTATTTATATGCCAGTGTTTCTTAATTATGTTGATTGGGAAAGTATAACTGTCAAGCTTAATGTTTGTTGGTTTATGTACCTGTGAAATGATGAGCTATTCAAAATCAGCCCACCAACTCTTATTCCGGTGCTGGGAGAAAAATAAGTCCCTGAGTGATCCAAGGGAGGAAGGGAGGACGGGAGGAAGGTGCAGCCTGGGCATACGGGGTGGGGTGGGCAGCAGTCCCCCAGGGCCTGGCTGCTCCCTGTCCCCCACCCCAATGGTGTGCTGGAGACGGCTTGGCCTGGCACTTGAATTCCAGTAACTCTAGAACTGGTTGTTAACCATGGTCATATTAAAACTTAGTTACATAAACTTCCAATTAAACATAATACTAAAGGCAAAAGTCTATTAAAAACCAAAACAACAAATGCTCAAAACTCATCACTAACCATTTTACTACATTTCGCCACTCTCACGCTCTCGCGGTAGTTTGTGTGTGCGGTGTCGGGATGGAAGGACTATTACGCAGTGGTGTGCTGCTGCCTGTCTTTCCCAGTCCTGTCACAGTAGTTTGAAATGGGGCATGGCGGGAGTATTGACACAGGGACACTTGTCAAACACTGTAAGTCAGTGCATCCTCCCCTCTCAGAACTGGTGGTTCGACACTCATCAGCGCACCACTGTCCAGCCTCTGCCTTTCTATTATCTCTGAGCCAGAATTCAGAGCCAGCCTCTGAGCCCTCAGACTCTGCTCATTCATAAATACTGAGTTTGTTTTGCTAGACGTCCATGACTTCCCATAATAAGAGGTAGGTGAAGGCCGGCTAAAGGCCATAGGTCTCCTTCCCTGGCCTGTAGCTTCCCTTCAATCCCCTACCAGGGCATGTGACAGTAACGGACAAAGTCTCAGATGGAACTGGCAGGTTTTTTAAATTAATTAATTAATTTTTATTTGTTTATTGTGGTACTGGGGATTGAATCTATCTCTGAGTTATACCCCCAACCCTATTTTTTATTTTGAAATAGGGTCTCACTAAGTTGGGCAGGGCCAAGCTGGGCGTGGTGGCGCACGCTTGTAATCCCAGTACTTTGGGAGGCGGAGACCGGAGGATCCGGGTTCGTGGCCAGCCTCAGCTCTCTTGCTCTCTCTCTCCCTCTCTCTCTCTCTCTCTCTCTCTCTCACTCTCTCCTTAGTGAGGCCCTCTGCAACTTCGTGAGACCCAGTTTCAAAATAAAGTATAAAAAATAGGGCCGGGTGCATAGCGCGGAGGTAGAAAGCCCCTGCGTTCAACCCCCGGTACCGCAAAAAAAAAGTTGGGCAGGGCCTCACTAACTAGCTGAGGCTGGCCTTGAATGTATGATCTTCCTGTCTCAGCCTTCCAAGTCCTGGGATTACAGGCGTGTGCCACCACGCCCGACTGGAACTGGCAGTTTTCTGGCAATATCTGGTAAGCTCAGCAAAGCTCACCTTTTTGGTCAGGGCAGAGCTTTCTCTTTGGAGTGATGGAACACATTAAATCAAAACCATGCTGGAAAGGGCTAAGGGCTAATTTATAAATGACTCACTTTACCTGCACTGTGGTCACGGACTATTTCCTAAAGTGCCACATACTGATATTTACATAAAATACAACCAAAATGAATTTGTTAAAAAAAGAATGAAAACATAAACAGACATACAACATACAAGCCCCCTTTTTTTAATGATATCCAGTAGACACGTCAACTTGTTATAAATATTTCTACTCTGCATTTCTGTCCTCAGTGAGAGCCTGTTACAACCGGTTTGCAGGTCAGCCGTGGCACAGAACGGCTCTGGCCCTATTGAAATTAGTGATACTTGACAAAGCTGTAGGACGTGCCGGGGGATGGACTGCTGTTGTTTTTTTCTAAGGCCCACTTCCCTTCACTCTGTACCCACATCCTTCTCTTCCACCTTGAGTGGATAGTTCCTTTTTAAAAAATATTTTTAATTTTTAATTTTTATACTTTTATTGGTGCATTATAATTTCACATCATAATGTAGTTCATAGTGATAGTGACATGCATGCACACAGCACTTGGTGGATGGTTCTGATTGGAGTGCTTCAAATGTTAACTGGCTGCTCCTCCCAGCTATTTCCCAAGCCCGTAGTCCACTTTTGGTTGAGTCTTCCCGTCATATCCCAGGCAACAAGGGCAAGTCTCATGTAGAGGGAGCTGTCCCCATCCCTCGCTACTCCTCATCGTCCATCCCTTCCTGCCCCTCAGCCATCTTCTCCTCAGCCAGTGATGGCCCCTAAGTGGGCATGTGCTCCGCATCCTCTTCCTGACGTTTCCACGCGCTGCTCTTCCATTCTACAACACTCTGGAAAACCTGCAATGATTATGACTCCGTGATGTCAGCCCCATTGGGTCCTCTTTTCCTCATTTTATATGATATTGAGAGCCGCTATCATGGGTCATGGGGTTAAGGGAGTATTTAAAGCAGTAGTAACTTAATAGCCAGGGCTCAGCTGACAGACTCCACAGGACTCCAGGAGAGCTGGCTGGGTCGCAGGTCACCTGTGCCTTTTGAGGAGCAGTTGTGGGAAGGATTTAAGGAACAGTCTGCAGCCAACATGTGGGAATGTTACTTCACTTCAAGACCTAAAAATAGCTGAGATCATGTTTATCCAGTTCTTTTTTATCCAGAGAGCTTGCTCTCTTGGGCCATTTTCTAGTAATTTAGTTTTTTCCAGGCATCAAAACATAGGGTGGGGATGGATCCATACCTCTTCTGTACCTCCCTAAAGAAAGGAAAGACTAAGTGTACCCTTTGGCATTTCGTCATGTTATAAAAATGTAGCATCTGACTGTCAGGTCCCCGTTACTCCATATAATTCAGTTTTGTGCTAATTTGCATAGCCGTTGATGGCCTCACTCTCTCTGTTTGGGGAAAGACTGCTGAATCTAGTCCATCTCACCGATTGTACCAAGTGTGTCTGTGCGCTGGATTAACAAAGCATGAGACCCATCTTGTTTTTCTCCTCCACAGATTCTAACCAGACAGAGCCATCTCTTCAGAGCCTCCAGAAGTTTGTTCCGACAGACTATGCCAGCTACACTCAGGAGCACTATCAGTTTGCAGGCAAGAAGATCGTCCTCCAAGAATCGATAGAGAGCTTCGGAGCGGTGGTGTGGCCAGGGGTGAGTGCACCAATACGCTTGTGACGGTCAGGCTTTCTGAGGATGACAGTCTCCTGCCTCTGTGTCGACTTGGGCATCTGGTGACCAGCTTTCAAAACCTTCTGTGCTTCTCAAATTGAGGATCAATTGTCTGGTCTGCCAGGGGCGCAGTGGTATGCTTGGGCCCAGCAGAAACACAGCATTTCTTTCAGAAGCATCAGTTTTACTTTAAGCTATGTTTCTTGAAACATTATTTTTATGTCAAATAAACCTGATCCTACTGGGAAGAAGGATGCAAAATTCATATAACTGTTAAGAAACCAAGATTAACAAAAACAGGATTTTAGAGTTTAGACTTTGCAACAGGCACCTTTGGCCCATGCCCAGTCAGCCATTTCTAGCTCGTTGACCTGTAGAATATTCCAGTAGAAAGTTTAGGAAGTCTGACTCCAACTCATGTTATCCCTGCAACAGTCCAGTGAGGATGGTGCTGAAATACAAAAAGCCTGTCACTCGGAAGCTGGATGGTCCCGGAGGGCTCACTGCACCTCCTTTTGCCTTGTTTCCATATTTAAAATGTGGGGAAGGCCGGGCGTGGTGGCGCACTCTTGTAATCCCAGTACTTTGGGAGGCGGAGACCAGAGGATCCGGGTTCGCGACCAGCCTCGGCTCTCACTCTCTCTCTCCCTGTCTCTCTCTCTCTCTCTCCTTAGTGAGGCCCTCTGCAACTTCGTGAGACCCGGTCTCAAAGCATAAAAAATAGGGCGCAGAGGTAGAACGCCCCTGCGTTCAATCCCCGGTACCGAAAAAAAAAAAAAGTGGGGTAAGCTGGGCGTGGTGGCGCACACTTGTAATCCCAGTACTTGGGAGGCTGAGACCAGAGGATCCGGGTTCACGGCCAGCCTCAGCTACTTAGTGAGGCCCTTGGCAACTTAGTGAGACCGTTTCAAAACAAAGAATAAAAAATAGGGATGGGGTGTAGCTCGGAGGTAGAATGCCCCTAGTACCGCAAAAAAAAAAAAAATGTGGGTTAGTGGTAATGTCTAGCTCCTGACATGGTTGTGGGAATTAAATGACGCGCTATGTGTAAGCCCACATTCCCTGTAATTATCGTTACATTATTCCCACCTCATGGCCGAGGGCCTGGGGGCTCAGGTGCCTTGTTGGTAAAGCCATTACCCTGGTCGTGCTCAGTGCCAGCACCATGGCTCTTTCCACCGCAAGGGTGGTCAGCCTGTGCTTAGAAAGGCTCCAGAGAACATCTCAGTCGTTTTGTTCTGAATCATGTGGAGATCTCATTAAAATACAGATTCTGATTAAGGAGGTGTGTGCGCCTGGTCGGCTGTGGCTGTGATTCTGTTTCTTAAACCCTCCCCAGTGATGCTCATCTGCTGGTCCAGGGACTCGAGCTTAACTACTGATACTTTTTTTTTTCTTTTCAGATTGGTCAAATCTGGTCTAGGCAATTTAACAAATCTGTTTCTCCAGTTCCTTACATGCAATTTAACTTGCATGTTCTGGAAGTCTAAATATGGCATCAAATTTGTATTTTGGTTCTTATGAACCCTTTAATGAAATGATTTAATAACATGGGTTTTGTTTTTTCTTTTTGCATTTAACTCTGGGTGTACAGGGGGCTGCTACTGGGTTCCAACATTTCAATTCCCAGGTGAAAACCGTTGTTTTTCAGGCTACAGCTTTGAGCCAGTATTTGGAGGATCACACAGAGGAATTGAATCTCCAGGATGCTAAAGTACTTGAAATCGGTGCTGGACCAGGCCTTGTTTCCATTGTGGCCAGTATTTTAGGTATGTTTGTCTATTTCTTCCTGACCTTGTTTCAAAAGAGCGTTACTGTGACAATAGCGAGTGCTTACGGCATGGCTGGCTGTGGTTTAGAGGTTGGCCATGGTTTCACTCATTGAACCTCCCGGAAATGTCACGCAGCAGGAATCACTCCTCTTATCCACAGAGATAACTGAGTCTCGGAGATGTTAAGTCCTCCAATCCACCACTTTCCATGTGACGAAGTTGAGGGACCACAGTAGTGACTCTGAATCTCTACTGACCTTCAGGACTGGGGGTGGGGAGAGGTTGGGGCACCTGATATCAACTGATATCAAGTTGTGGGAGACCAGGGAAGTGTATCACAGGGGACAGGACCACCCACAAGAAAGAATTACCCAGCCTGAATTATGGAAATGTGTCCAGCCTATCCACTAGCAGGGCCAAGGTTGAGATACCCAGGTCTCTTTCTTTGTATCATCACTGCATAGCAACACTGGGACTGCCCAAATATTTCCAGATAATTGTTACCATTTTTCTCTCTTAGGAGCCCAAGTCACAGCAACGGATTTGCCTGATGTCCTAGGAAACCTTCAATACAATATTTTAAAAAACACACTGAAATGCACAGCACATCTGCCGGAGGTGAGAGAACTGGTGTGGGGGGAGGACCTGGAGCGACACTTCCCCAGGTCAGCCCTGCCTTACGATTACGTCCTGGCCTCTGACGTCGTCTACCACCACTACTTCCTAGACAAGTTGCTCGCCACCATGGTGCACCTTTCCCAGCCAGGGACGGTGGTACTTTGGGCAAACAAGTTCAGGTTCAGCACAGATTATGAATTTTTAGATAAATTCAAGCAAGTTTTTGATACAACCCTCTTGGCTGAATATCCAGAGTCATCGGTCAAACTTTTTAAGGGGACACTAAAATGGGACTAAATAAAACATATCTTTCAAAACAGTAGTGTGTCTTTTGAATGGTGTTAGGAATTGCATTGACAATCAGACTTCTTTTAAAAGATGGAGAAGATCATGCAACTTGTATTCCTAGAATAGATGTAACTCAGTACTGCAGTACTGCAAGAGCTTTCAAAAATAGTTAAGATTGTTTTTTTTTTCTGGCTCCGTGAAGTATGACATTGGTATTTTGTTAGGGATTGCATTGAATCTGTAGATAGCTTTTGGTAGTAAGGCCATTTTTAAAAAAATATATTTTGTAGCATGGCATTTTGACGATATTTGTTCTGTCTTTCCAAGAACATGGGAGGTCTTTCCATCTTCTAAGGTCTTCAATTTCTTTCTTTAGTGTTCCATAATTTTTATTGTAGAGGTCTTTTACCTCCTTGGTTAGATTTATTTCTAAGTTGTTTTATTAAGGTAATTGTGAATGGAATTGTTTTTCGGATTTTTCAGTGGATTCATAGTTGCTGTATTGAAAAGCTATTGATTTTCTTAAGTTGATTTTATATGTGACTATTTTGCTGAATTTCTTTATCAGCTTTAGAAGGATTCTGGTTGGATTTTTTGGGACCTTCTAAGTATTGAATCATGTCACCTGCAAACAGAGATAATTTCATTTCTTCTTTTCCTTTGTATCCCTTTAATTTTCTTCTCTATTGCTCTAACTAGAGTATCAAGTACTATATTGAATAGGAGTGGTGATAGTGGGTATCCTTGTCATGTTCTTGATTTTAAAAGGAATACTTTTAATTCTTCCCCATACAGTATATTTGCTTTGGGTTTATTATATATTGCCTTTATTATGTTGAAGTATACTATAGTGCTATAGTGATACATGAATATCCATGTTTATAGCAGCACATTTTACAAAAGGCAAATTATAGAACCAACGTAGGTGTCTGTCAACAGATGAATGTTTAATGAAAATATGGTACACATATATACACTGGAATTTTACTCAGCTATAAAGAACAAAACTATTTCATTTGCAGGAAAATGAATGGAACTAGAGGATATTATGATAAGTGAGATCAGCCAATCTCAGAAAGTCAAAGGATAAATGTTTTCTCTCATATGTGGGAGCTAGAGAGAAGACAGGAAACAAAAGGGACTTCAGAAAATGGAGAGAAACCAGTAGAATAGTGGACGGGGATAGGGGAATGAAGCAGGGAGGGGAAAAAGACAAACTGATGAAGGACACAGTTCAAATAATGCTATGTGTATACACGACGGTATCACTACCAATCTCACTAACATGTACAGGGAGTGGGGGGAGCAGGGTGGGCGTGAAGGCAAACACACCAAGTGTTGTGTGCAGGTTTGTTGGCATCACTTTGGACCTCACTATGATGTATAATTATAATTTACCAATAAAAGCATAAAAACAAAAATACTTAAGATTATATGGTTATTCTAAATAATCTACAAAGAATAACATAAAAACATGGAAGTAAACTGGGTATGGTGGCGCACACCTATAATCCCGGTACTTGGGAGGCTGAGACAGAAGGATCGCAGGTTCAAGGACAGCCTCAGCAACATAGTGAGATGCTCAAAGCTTACCAAATGTCAGCCTGTAAAGTTCAATTTGATTTATAAATTTTAACCACAAATAGTTAGAAAATGAAATTTAAACGAAGATACTACTCACAATAGCAGTATCAAATACTTAGGAATAAATCTACCAAAAGATACTCAAGAACTCTACCTGAACTTATAACGTTATTGAGAAAAATTAAAGATCATCCATAAGAGGGGAGATGAACCAAGTCTGTGCACTGAAAAACATTTCAAAGATGTCACTTTTCTCCAATTTGATCAACAGATTATGTGAACTCACTGTGAAAATTCCAGTGTGCATGCCTGTGGAACTTGTCCAGCTGATTCTAATTAAATTAAAATGAAAAGAGCAAGAGGGATTAAGATTCCTAAAGAAGGCAGTGGGAAGATTTGCTTTACTAGGAGTCATGAAGTAGTTTAAAGATGCAATAATTGAGGCAGCAATAAGGATTAGTAGCTAATACTAATACATATTAGTATTTCTTAAAGTGAGCTTCAAAGCCACCTGTAAAAATATTAATGTTTCGGCTGGGCGTGGTGGCACATGCTTGTAATCCCAGTACTTGGAAGGCTGAGACAGGAAGATTGCAGGTTCAAAGCCAGCCTCAGCAACTTAGCAAGGCCCTGTGCAACTTAGTGAGACCCTGTTTGAAAATAAAAAACAAAATAGGGCTCGGGGTATAGCTCAGAGGTAGAATGCCCCTGCAATCAATCCCTAGTAACTAACACACACACACACACACACACACACACACACACCACACCAGTTTCTAAAAATTTAAGGGCCAAATGAACATTTGAGACAATTTAATTGCTTCTATTTTTTCCTTGACCGATAATTGCCTATTAAGAATATGAGTCTCCAAGGTAAATACTTCAGTGATAGATGTTTTAATACATTCTTCAGTTTTTCCAGATGGAGATTAAAATTTCTTCTCTTTTAAAAATAAATAATGTTCATCAACCAACACCAAGATCTGATAAAATCCTATTTTCAAGTTTTAAAACTAATACTTAAAAAAGGAGGAAATTACGTGTCTCCTACTCCCACTAAATAAAAAATATAAAAGTAAATCTTGGTCAAGGCAGTAGCCTTCATTTCCTTCCCTCAAGCACAGGGAAGGAACATGCCTTTTGCAATGCTTCTCCTTCAGATACAGAAACTGAAGACCAGGCCCCCGAACAGAAGGAGAGTTGTAGGAAACGAGATCTTTCACATCTGAATACTGTATGGCAGGCACAGGAGGCTTGCCCGGTGATTGCCGACGATCCTACTCAGTTTTACTTGCTTTGCTTCTCTATCAAGTGAGCAGGGCAGGAACCAATCTGGACACCATTGGCTCATTAGTATGAAATTCAGGAATCAAATCAGTTGATACCTGCACAGGACAGACATGTAGGTCAATGGAAGAGACGAAAGTTCAGATACAGACCCATTCGATAGGAAAGTATAGGCTTTGAAACCACTGGTACTAGAATAATTATAAACACATACAACCTTGAACCTTCTCTCATTCTATACACAAAAATCAAATTGAAAGAGATCGTAACCCTAAATACAAGAGTAAAAACCATAACAACTCTAAAGCTTCTAGAAGAAAGCATAGGATAATCTTTGTTACCTTGGTTTAGACAAAGATATCTTAGCTATGATGCCAAAAGTGCAACTCATAAATGAAAAAAAATGTTGGATTGAACCTTATGAAAACTAAAAAATTTTGCTCTTCAAAAGACACCGCCAAGAAACACACTGGAAGAAAATATTTGCAAAACATATTTGAAAAAGGGCTTATATATATAAAGAACTCCCACGACTCAATACATCGGACAATCCAAATAAAAAAATAGGCAAAAACCTTGAACAGAAACTACACCAAAGGAGACACAAGTCTAATAAGCTCATTATTTACTAGGAACATGCAAATTAAACCCACAATAGGATACTATAGTACAACCACGAGAATGGCTGTTAAGGTGACATATCAAGTATTGATGAGGAGGTGCAAAGCCTGCACCCCTCACACTTGGCTAGTGGAAGTGTAAAATGGTATAGTCATTTTGGAAAAGTTTGCTAGTTTCTTACAATGTTTAAAAAGAAACATACCATTAAATAGCTATTTTGTTCCTAGATATGTACCACAAATAAATTAATACAAATATTCATTACCTGGTGAATAAACAAAATGTGGAACATCCACAATGGGATATTACTCAGCAGTAAAAAGACACACCCTACAAACCTCATGGGCGAAACTCAAGAACATTACACTAAATGAAGTGGTGAATGGCTGTAATCCCAATACTTGAGAGGGCGAGATGGGAGGATCTCAGGTTTGGGGCCAGCCTCAGTAACTTAGTGAGGACCTCCACAACTTAGTGAGACCGTTTCCAAATAAAAAATAAAATAGGGCTGAGGGTGTAGCTCAGAGGTAGAACATCCCTGGGTTCCATCCTCAGTACCACACACACAAAAGGCATAAAAGACTACATATTCTATCATTCCATTTATGGGACATTTCTAGAAAAATCAATGGGCAAGACAGAACTCTTTCAATGGTTGGAAATGTTCTAAAACTAGATTGTGTTGACGTCTGCACTAGACTTTGAACTATGTACTTAAAATGGTTAAATTCTAGTGTGTAAATTATCCCATAAAGCTATTTTTAAAAATCTCATGATTTTTCCCCAAATGTTATTGCCAATTTTCCTTCAAGTCCTATACCTTTCAAATTATATGATGTAGAGAAATCTTTTAAGAAAATTGAATAACAGGACTCCTCCCTCCATCTCTTCTTGAACTTACAAATTATTTCTTTCCCATCTTCGGGGTAAAGGATATGGTTGTGTGCTCTTTTGTAAGTGGATACAAATCATTTTAGAAACGCTGGATTGATTGCAGTCAACTTTTTAAGTGTTTTATTATAAATTTAAATATATAGCTAAGTAGACAAGTTATACATCTTGAATATGTGGCCTATTATATGGCTACTATAGCTCAACAATGTTATTATCTGAGTAGAATGGTATCATGACTTCTGTCCCCACATGAAATTTCAACTCATGGAAAATCGTTTTTCTAGACCTCCATCCAACTTCTCCACTCCTGCAATTAATATGAAGCAAACCACAGGCAAATCTGTTCTTCTTTAAGTTCAGTGCATATGTATGTAAGATATATAACTGTAATACTATTATCAGATATAAAATATTTTATATCAATTTTACATTAAGAAACTTAGTATATTGATATATCGCTTTCAAATTTCTAATGGACCCATAATGGTCAGGATATTTATTTTTAGTTTGTTTCAATCAGGACCAAAATACTATGGTCCATGTTCTCCTTCCATCTTTTTTTTTTTTTGTAGTGGGGATCGAACCCAGGGGCACTCTACCTCTGAGCTACATTCCCGGTCCTTTTTGGTTTTTGTTTTGAAACAGGGTCTCCCTAGGTTGCTGAGGCTGTCCTCAAATCTGCGATCCTCTTGTCTCAGCCTCCCAAGTACTGGGATTACAGGAGTGTGCCACACCTGGCTTCCATCTTGTTTTATCTGTGGCATTTTTACCTATAGCATCAGGTGAACTGCATTACCAGTGTCCTTTAATTTGTTCCCCTATTCTTGGTTCTGTGAATTATACATTTTAATGACTCAGGCTTGGAATTGGCTAGGCCATGCTCAGCTTAACCCAGCCAAATGCCAACCAAGTTACACTCAGGGGTGAAACTAAATTGGTGTTGGAAGCCACCAAGTCTTCCATTATTGAGGCATGTGTTAACATTGTAACATTATACATAAAATGAAGAGGAATTATAGGTATTTCCAGTTTCTTTGCATTTTATTTACATTTTGGGTAAAAACGTGGCAGTCAGATTCTAGACGTTGGTTTAGGTGGTTGGGAATGCAGGCAGTCCTCCCTGCAGAGTGAAAACCATATTGATCCTGAGCTGTCCTCACACACATCGAACCTTCGAGGCCACAGTTTGACTAGATCATGCACTTGCTGGCTGTTTAAGGTCCTTCCACAAAAGTTGGGGTTCTAACGAAATTAAAATGTTTGCTGAGCTGGGAGTGGCCAGTGTTTGGCAGCAGACGAGGCTCCCAATGACCTTTTGTCCCAGGGGATTAGCAGGGCTGGTGGAGGGTCCCCTGCGCTGCCCAGGAACCCTTCCTGTCACAGCAGCACTCACACCTTCCTTTAGGAATTGACCTACTAGTCGCTTTCAATTTAGTGTCCATTACTGATGGATTTCTCTTCTTGGTTTATGTTCAGACTCTTAAAGTTCAGAATTCATGTCTTATTCTTCAAAAAGAAACCCTCTCCATGTGTGTGTGTGTCTGGGGGGGAGGTGGTAGTGGAAAGGATCCCTTTACCTATCTCCCTACATGCAGACTTTTTAGATGCTACAGGCAAAGATAAAGATACACAGACATTCCAAAACCTGGCTTACTGGAGGGCAGAAAATGAATGTTGCATGGGAAGATTCATGTTAATTCAGATTATTTTTGAACTGGAACAGACACACTGAATCCAATACTGTGGTTTTCCAGATGGGATGCACAGTGGTCAAGTGATTTCAGTACCTGGCCAGGGTCAGACAGCAGAGGCCTGGGCTACGGCTCCCAGCACCCAGCCCTTGGCTTCTAGTTGGGGTGGGATGAAGAGAAAAGGGGGAGTTTGAGACCAGTGGTGTCGAAGAGTACCAGCTGGGCTCTTCTGCAGTAAAGAGCAGTTAATTCTAGGAAGCAGGTAATATTAGGAAGGAGTGAGAAATCCCATGACATCCAAACTCCTACCAGCGACAGCTAGGAATTGCTTCTTATCATTGGAAAAGGGTGGGAGAGATGGTACTGAGCACACTCTGTATCTCTAATGTTTCTCTCAAAAGGTCTCATTACCCAGCTTTGGTTTCAGTGGGTGTCGTATAAACACTGGCCACTTTGACCAGGATCAGACTTTTCAAAGCACCATCTTACTCTGACCTTTTATCATTTCTTGCTTTATCTATTTTAGAGGAAGAAAGGTTTTATTTTTAATTGGTACTGGGGATTGAGCCTGAGCTACACCCCCCAGCCTTTTTTAAATTTTTAAACAGGGTCTTGCCCAGATGCTGCAACTGGCCTTGAACTTGCAATCCTCCTGTCTCAGCCTCCCAAGTACTGGGATTATAGGTGCACACCACTGCGCCTGGCCAGGTTTATTGGGGCTCAGTTTCAGAGGTTTTAGTCCAGGGTTGGCCAGCACCCCGGTGGCCTCTTGCATTATTTTTATTCTAATCACACAGAAACGATCATGATTTTACTGAGAACACATTCTTCTAGAGCCACTGTCTTCTAGACAATTCTTCTAGAACACATTCTTCTACTCAGGCCATTGTCCCCAAGGAAGTACAGTGTGATCCAGACAAAACGGCAGCTGACGCGGCAGCTTGGTGTAACTGCCCCAAGCTAAAACAGGACTCACAGATGCATGGGCACGGCTGTGTTCAATGAAACTTCATTTACAGTAACAGGGGGCAACAGTTCAGTGTTGGCCCAAAGGCCATAATTTATTGATCTAGGAATCTGCCCTGGGTTATAAAACAGGCACTGAAATGATTAGTCAGTCAATCAGCAGTATGATCATGGGAAGTCACCCTCCGCTTTCTGAGCCTTTCAGTTCTCTTACTGGACTGAAAGGGGACTTCAGGGGACTTCTCTGTGCAGGTCAAAGCACAAACAGGAGAGAGAGCTGCAAGTTTGTCTGCTCATGGATGGACTTCAGACTCCAGATGCTCCATAAATTGTGTGCAAAATGTTTTTATGCATATTTGTATTTTCTTATAAAGGCTCTAATGCTTTAATCAGATAAAATAAAAATTTATGAATGAAAAGATTAACTGGTAGGTCTTTTACAGCAGTACATTCTATGGGAGTAAGATGAAAAAACCACACACACACACACACACACACACACTTTGCTATTTGATAAGTGACTATAGACTTTTTAATATTGTCTATTTCTGTTTATTTTATGGAGACAGGATGGGAGAAGCAGGAATAGTAGCCAGAAAGATAAAAATAATAAAAAACATACACAAAAGCTAATCACACAAGAATTGGAAATATACTTAAATAATTGCAAGCCTATAAGAAACATCATAAAATAAATTGTTTATTTTTTGTCTATGGATTTAATATATTACTTCTAACACCAAATTTGATTTATGAAAAATTAAGACCAACTTTAAGAAGCTTCAAGATTCACTTTTATTATATATAAAAAAAGGTATCAGAGTGCATATGGTGTACTGTGATCTCGGTTTTGCACCTTTATTCATGTGTTTTACATTATTTCAACTTTAATAAACACACCATGAGTGTATCTTTACAATACCTGGTAAAGATTCAACTGTCTGGCACTTATACACGTACTGATGCTGTGTACTTCAAGAGGATGTAAAATGACTTGCCTGTCATGACCCCAAGATGAAAAGTTGTTCAAACGGTTATGTTCCAGTAATTGCCACGCATTTGTACCGGTTTTGTTTTTTTCCCCTTAATTGAATGTAAACGTTTGCCAAGAAAAAGAAAAAATACCTGGAAATGAGGTTCTGTTAATTTTTAGTCCAATAAATAACTATAGCTACGCTTAATGTAGCTTTTTTTAAGGCCTTTGTACAGTTGAAAAATTAAAGTTGAGCGTGTTAAACCCTGTTTGTTTATAAAATAAAAAATAGAATTTTACAGGTTTGCAGTTAAAAGTCACTGTCTGGAACTTAGCATGCAAGAAGCTGCAACCCAACTCAAAGTGCTAGATGCTGGCAGGCAGGGCACTCTCCTCGCCAGCGGTGTGTGAGGCATTAAGAAAACACCATGATGCCGGAGGTCTAGACCTTTACATGTAGTAAGCCACACGCCAGTGAATTCTCTCATAAATACACATTGTTTTAATGATCAGTATATGATAGTGGATGAAAACATGCATTAGACTAAAAATGCCACAAATTTGTTCTTTTATCGATTCACTATAAAACTTTCTTTTTTTAAAATTTAAAGTTTGGTTCTTATTTTAGAATACACAATAATCAGGAGGATACATGATGGGTAGCCAGTTTTCAGTAAAAGATGCACAATGGGTCCATCCAAGTAATCTCATCAGC
The DNA here is from genome assembly GCA_004027185.1 of Glis glis. NCBI lineage: Eukaryota > Metazoa > Chordata > Mammalia > Rodentia > Gliridae > Glis > Glis glis. The sequence goes on from PVJS01003958.1 coordinate 19,647, forward strand.
TACAATAAAACACAATAATATATTATTAAAGGAGATGACAGATTTCCAAGTTCAATATTCAGGGTGAATTCTGTAAGAATCATTTAGTAATAGTGAAGTGGCAGCATACAGAATCTTCCTTCCACCAACCAGCTATCTTCATTCTTTCCTATTAACCGGCCTTTCTTATTATCAGCTGATCAACTTTGCTACCAACCAACCTAACCTCTTGATTTTATTCTTATCCACTTTCCCTCTCTTTCTCATTTCCTACTAGCCTTTCCATCCTTTTTCCTTCCTTCCAACTTAATTTACTTGTTCCTTTCCTTGCTATCAACATAACTTCCTTTCATTCCACTTTTTTTCTGGGTGCCTACTATTAGGTCAAATACTTTTCTAGGCATTGAGAAAATAGCAAACAAACCCACTTCCCACTTTCAGGAAACATTCTATTCAGGAAAAACAAATAAGCAAATTAATGAACAGATGAATACACAAGTAAGTGATTGAGGTATTTATCAGGTATACAGTGAAAACAAAACTTAATTAACTGGGAAGTTAGATGGTCAGGAAAAGATCTCTAAGGAGGTGACATTTAACCTGAAATTTGCTCTGACAATCTGGGGGAGAGCTTTCCACAGAGATGCCACAGGTAGCGCCCATGGCCTTCGCTGGGAAGAGCGTGGCTGTTTCCACCCAGCAGAGAGCTGGCGTGGCCAAAGCAGTTAGTTAAGAAGGGCAAACATGCCGGGCGTGGTGGCGCACTCTTGTAATCCCAGTACTTTGGGAGGCAGAGACTGGAGGATATGGGTTCGCGGCCAGCCTCTCTTACTCTCTCTCCCTCTCCTTACTGAGGCCCTCCGCAACTTTGTGAGACCGGTTTCAAAATAAGGTATAAAAAATAGGGCCGGGGGTGTAGCGCGGAGGTAGAACGCCCCTGCGTTCAATCACCGGTACCACAAAAAAAAAAAAAAAAAAAAAAAAAAAAAAGAAGGGCAAACATGACCTGAGACACAGCTAACAGGTAGGCAGTAGTCTACGGGATACAGGGAGGAGTTTGCATTTATTCTAACTGTGACAGACATTCCCAGTAGGTATCAAAAGGCATCTTTTCTGGCAATTGTGAGTAGAACAGACAGTAGGGGGACACGGCTGAGGGGAGATGAGTCAGGAAATAGCCCTGATGTGGATGTGGGAGGGTCACTCACTTCCCATTTGTGCTCACAGATCATATTCTGCATGATGAGAATACTAGATGCTCTAACAATTAGCTGCAAAAAGTGTTCTCTTAACCTAGTCATATCTGAAGGACCTACTTTAAACTGTCTTACAGTTTGATCTGACTGGTAAAGGTACACAAAAAGTTCTAAAGGTACAGACAACCTACAACTCACTCTGTCAAACATTTTCAGAGACACTTACTGGTCATTTTTTTTTTTTTTTTTTTGCGGTACCGGGGATTGAATGCAGGTGCATTCTACCTCCGCGCTATGCCCCCGGCCCTATTTTTTTTTATACTTTATTTTGAGACCGGGTCTCACGAAGTTGGGGAGGGCCTCACTAAGTAGAGAGAGAGAGAGAGAGAGAGAGAGAGAGAGACAGAGAGACAGAGAGAGAGAGTGCGCACGCGCATGCGTGCGTGAGCTGAGGCTGGCCGCGAACCCGGATCCTCCGGTCTCCGCCTCCCAAAGTACTGGGATTACAAGCGTGCGCCACCAGGCCCGGCTACTTACTGGTCATTTTAACATCCAAAGTTTACCTTTAAATATAAACTACAATTGCCCTACTCTAGACCTGGGGTGCGTTTGGTGCCACTAAAACCCTCTGCCATCATTTATGCTGTAGGCATAAACCAATTATGTACGACCACAGACAAGGTGAGACTAAAGTAATTCCTGCAAAATTAACTTTGTAGAAAGTTCAACTACAGAATTTCCCTGTACATACTGTGATATGTAGTAAAATATTAACAAAAATAGCCTATCATCTTGAGTGTAAAAGAAAATCAATATAAACTCTTATGTTCAATCATTTTGAACTGAGGTATCATGTATTTAAAAAGAATGTTTCCTTCCTAAAAGAAAACTGTTTTCTAATTATTTATAAAATAAATAATGTGCTTTCCCTTGTTGAAAGTATTTGAGGCTATATAGTTTTCTTAATAGGATGAAAAATGTTTTTAAACTCAGAATAGTTTATCTGAATATTAAGTTCTCTCATGCAATTAAAGTAATAATTGGTATTGATAAAATCAGTACAGTTACATAACTCCCATAAGCCTTTTCAGGTCTCGTTACTATGCATTAATGCAGTGACACATAGTGACAACTTAAATATCACTTACCTGAATGCAGTTTTTCCAGTTTTCTTTTGTTGGTTTTTCTTCCACAAGTTTAGTTGCAAACTTAAGGCCTCTCCCATACATCTTATTTACTAATGCATGCTTGTACGCAAATGTCAAAACCTATGATATGAAAGAAGATAAATCATTAAAATTATAAATAAGGACAAAGGTTTAAAAAGGTGTCAGATTATATATTTCTTTTGTATAATTTTGTACCTTTAACTATTGTATCTGTCAAATGTACTTATAATAATTCATTTATACTTTTGGTCTCCACTTGTCACATCGGTTTGTGTTCTAGAGTTAAGCAAAGTGTTCAATAACTGTCGCCAGAAATGTAGTAGACAGATTAGTAATATAATGCATAGCCCCTAATCCAGTACTTCTATTGCACAAATAGAATTATCCATAACAATCTTGTGATGTTCACCAACTGTTTATCAATCTCTCGAACATTCCTCAAAGACAGGGACCAGTTTCTTATTCAGCAAGTAGTGTTTGGCACACAACAGACTTTCAATGACTACTAATAACACAGCAAATATTGTTGGGGACCTTCTATTCTCTTAATACTCCCTCATGCCATCCTAGGATGGGTACTTTCACTATCTCATTCAACAGACAAGAAACTGAAGCATCAAAATGTAGTAACTTAAAACGGGCATGGTGGTGCACGCTTGTAATCTCAGTACTTGGGAGGCTAAGACGGGAGGATTGCAGGTTCACGGCCAGCCTCAGCTACTTAGTGAGGCCTTCTGCAATTTAGTGAGACCCTGTCTCAAAATAAAGAATAAAATAGGGCTGGAGATATAGCTTGGAGGTAGAAGCCCCTGGGTTCAATCTCCAGTACCGCAAAAAACACAAGGGTTTGGATTTCAGATCCAAATTCTTCTGTTCGATTCTGACCCTTCAGTTTCCTGAACATGACGGAGGACCTTCTGTAAATGCCGCACAGTGGTGGCAAGACCTGAAGCATAGAGGAAGTCCCTCTGACTGTCAGGGTGAGGGGTCTTCACTGCAAATTACCACAGCTCATCTAGAGAACAAGTACAACAGAATGAGAGTTTGTGCTGGGTGTTTGTCCTGCTTGTTTTAAAAACATCTGCCATTACTTTATGTCTGCAAATGTCTTTTTAGCCATAATAATTTTAAAAACAGTTTGAGAATATATGTAGTCACATTTTAGTCATACCAGTTGTCTGAAGCTAAAATTAAGCTGTCTTCTAGAAACTGCCTTCAGACCTCCCCATGTCTGCTTACATGCTCATTTGCGTGTGTTAGCAGGGTAGGGAGCATACTGGTTAGTTCAGATTTTATTTTCTTGAAAACTCTTGAACTTCTAAATAATTATCTTAATTTATAGCTTTGTAGCTAATCAGTTTTGAACCCCCGTTTGGAAAACACACATTGATGAGCTTTTTTGGATTCTGGTTATAAAAATATTTTAAATCTCTTTTATCTTGCTACTCTAATTATTAGAGACTACAGTTACTAAGCCAGGCATGGTGGCGCATGTCTGTAATCACAGCTACTCAGAGCTACTCAGCAAGCTGAGGCAGAAGATCACCAAGTTCAAGGCTAGACTTGGCATCTTAGTGAGATGCTGTCTCAAAACTTTAAAAAATTTTAAAAAAGGTCTGGGGATATAGCTCAACGATAGAGTACCCCTGATCTCAATCCCCAGTACTGGAAAGAAAAAAATAAATAAATGAGAGAGAGAGAGAGAGAGAGAGAGAGAGAGAGATCATATAACTACAAGTCTTTATCAATCTTCCTTGCCTGTGGAGGTGAAGGAAAAGTAAAGACGAGTAGACTTTTCCTCACCCAGCAAAGGCTACCATCTGTTTTACTTACTGGATGCTTGTTCTCAAGATTAACGATGGTAATTTGCGATTAAGAACCCCGACCTTGAAAGCAGGAGGAACTGCCTATATGCTTCAGATTTTCTCACCACAGTGCAGCATTTATACTACATATATTTTCAAAATTGATGTGGTTAAAAAGACATTTGCAGACATACAGGAATAGTAAATGTTTTTAAAACAGGTGGGACAAATACGAGGTAGAAGGGCAATCTGTCTTCTCTCGAGCGGAGCTCAGTCTCCTTTAATTGATGCCCTTCCTACGAGGGCAGGCAGTGGGGCACAGGAGAGTCTGTGAGGTAACCCCCAAGAGCTGACCTAAAACGAGAAGCATAGGGTAAGTTACCTTATTGTCAAAAAGATCAGTCCACTTTGTAGTTTCCCAAAATGTTTCCGACAGAGAATCCAAGGTACTTTCTCCTTCCTCTTCCTTTCCTTCTGCATCACCAGCTGCTGCCCCATCGTGAATCTGCGTGTGAAGAAGGTGGTCCGCCAGGGCACATCCTTTCCTACACAGGGCATCTACCAGGGTGGATTTCTGTTTGTCCATATCACTGGACAGTAAAGAAAACAACATTTCACAGGTCAGTATGATTTCTTTTTACAATGGCAGTCTCATCAGAAGTGCATGCATTCTTTTGCCAAAGATTTACACTGTAGAAGTGTTTTATATCCATGTATTTACATCTGTGTTACACATCAAGTGAGAGTCCTTACTAATAAACACCACTGAGCCATCATATTACCCCACAGAGTCAATGAGTTAGGGTAGCAATACTTGGTTGAAACAGAATGCCATAAGCAATAGAGTTAAGATTAATTAGTTCTAATTTCTGCCAACTCCGTAACTCTTAATCAGGGGAATATCCTTTTAGATTTCTTATAAATTGCAATTACTATATATTCATCTATGTGCACGTACAGAAAGATACAGAGATTTTTTCTATTTTCATATACAAATAGAGCAAACAAGCTGGGCGTGGTGGCGCACGCTTGTAATCCCAGTACTTGGGAGGCTGAGGCAGGAGGATCACAGGTTCGAGGCCAGTCTCAACAACTTAGTGAGGCCCTCCCTCAACTTAGTGAGACCCTGATTCAAAATAAAAAATAAAATAGGGCTGGGGGTGTAGCTCAGAGGTAGAATGACCCTGGGTTCAATCCCCAGTAACTAACACACATACACATGCAGGAGCGTGCGCGCACACACACACCCAAAAAACAAGTAGAGCAAACATGAAATGCTTACTCTGAATGTGCCAATAACTGCCTCAGCATTTTAACATATTAACTCACTTATACTGTATGAGTAAGATATTATTAATCATCCCTTTTACAAAGGAGGAAATCGAGGCCCAAAGAGATAAAGGATTTGTTGTGGCCGTCAGTTGGAAAGCGGCAGGCGTGGGATCTGGTTTTGGAATCTGCGCTCTCAGTCACGAGGGTAAGAGCTGCCTCGCTCTGGGGCCGGCAGCTGTTTCCTTCCACCGTGTTCCCAGCGCCCGGGACAGCGGCTGGCACATGGCAGACTCTCAGGAAACCATTTCGGAATGAAATGCAGTCATGGCCTTCGCTCCAGGGAAAGCGCTAGTCTCTAGAATGCTTGCTTACTTGAGCATTTGTTCAATAAACACCTTTGAATCAAATCTAGCTAGGTTCCATCAAGGTGATAATCACTACATTTTAGGAAGCAACTTAACTTGAACCCTAAATTTAATGTTAATGACTACAGAAGTGCAGCTTAAATTTAACTAAAAGTTGGTATCAGATCACCTACGAACAGCTGATTATCATTTTGAAGATTATAAAAGGGCTATGGCATCATTGTTGACATGAGTGATTTAAGGGAATGGAAATGAGAAATCGATGACTAAGTCTGCTGCTGTCTGCTAATAGATAATACCCATAAGAAATATTAACTATGCCGGACAACATGTACCTCCCCTCAAAGTAATGGCTCTCCAGCCTGGACGTGGTCCCCTGTTCAAACAGCCTGGTCAGAGTCCATTTCAGTCTGGCCAAAGCAAAGGTTTAGGGAAAACACCTTAATTACAACTGTAGACAAACTGACCCTATGTTATAAAATCTTAAAAGTAGCTTAACTTTTAGCATTTTTACAATGCTTCTGATCCATTCTAGATTTACCCCAGTTCATTTCAAAGTTCTTACAGCTATAACCTGTAACAGCTAAGTAACCTATTTTATTATTACGATTATTCTTGATAGCTATTAGAGTTGGTGTCTGGCACTCTCCAAAGAGTAGAAACAGAAAACAAAACACTGAGGTAAATCAGTAGAAAAAAGGACAAATACATTTCTGGCTCATGTTGACCTGGAATTGAGCTTCTGTGGATGATAAAATTAAGAAAACAAAGACCAAAATGTCAGGAGAGGTAAATGGATCTTCTTATTTACTGAAATTTCAAAGTGAGCCACATGTGTCATTTCACATGCACCAGAATTTGAGGAAGTTACAGCATTTTTTCAAACTGTACAAAGTATCAAAGGCTGAAATGCACAGGGGACAGCAGAGGTCAGGCGCTGCGGGGAGGTTGGGGAAGGAGCAAAGGGCACTGTTTATATCAAGTGGTGTTCCCGGGTGCTCTGAGAAGACGGCTGTAATGTGACCAAGGCCAGACTCCTCCTCTAATAGCATGAATGACTGGTTTTAAGGAAGGAGAACTGCAGTGTAGGTTGGTCTTGCAATAACCAGGGGCCATGCAGGAGACAGGAGTGACTGCCTGTGCTGCAGGCTGGGGGCAGGAGCTGCAGGTCAGGAGCGTGGCATGGAGGAGAGGGAGGGAGGGAGGGACGCAGGGCTGAGTTGGAGAGGTCACCCTCTGAGGCAGAAAGGAAAGCAGCAAGGATGGGCACAGGCAGGGAATGCTTGCTCCTATTTTATTCTGTGAGATCAAAAGAAGTCATGCTCATCTTCTCAAGAAGGGGGCAGGAATATGAGAAGTGAAAGGGCCTGGTTTGAATACTGGCTTTCCCAACTTCTGGGCCTGCCACCTTGGCCGAGTCTCTCTCGGATTCACTTTCCTCTCCTGTAAGAGTGGGGTGAAAATGTTCCTACTTTACATGTTGTTTGGAAGAGTAAATATAAATGAAACAATGTATTTAAAATTCCTCAAATAGTCCTCAATATACAAAAAGCATTTTATAAATGGTGGCTATACTTTCTATTATTATTAACAATAACAAAATGACAATGTTTTAAAATTACTTTTTGAAAATATAAGTTCTAACAATGGCCAAACAACCAGCTTTAAATAAATTTCATTCCACTTGAAAACAACTGCAAAATTCTTAAGATCCTATAATGTCACTATGAATAATATATTGTCTAGAGATCCAGCAATTTTGTTCAAGTACTTTATGTAGGAAAAAAAATACTGACTGACTGAAGCAGATAGGATTTTTAAGGAAAATTATAGTTCTTTCAATCAGTCCAAACAGTTTTGATTCATTAGTTATAATATCTATGAAAGAATGGGGATATTTCTACCCTTGTATGCTAAAGACCCCCCTATGTTGAAGATAAGCCAGAGTGACCGCAGGAACCCTGACACTGGGAAGCTCCCAGACGGTGGTGCTGAGTTCACAGAGAGTGGGCCAGCGCGAGGGCCTCAGCTACTTGGGGGAGAGGCAGGAGGACTGAAAATTTGAGGCTAGCCTGGGCAATGTGGCGAGATCCTGTCTCAAAATAAAATTTAGTGTTAGGTTTTATAAAGGCTCAACTACAAACTCTTCTCATCTCCCCAAGTAATGCTACAAAGTGAGTTACATAAAACTAAAGTTGGCACATAATAGTTTTAACCTAATTTTTGGGGGGTACTGGGGATTGAACCCAGGGGCATTCTACCTCCAAGCTATACCCCAGTCCTCTTTTATTCTTTATTTTGAAACAGGGTCTCACTAAGGAGCTGAAGCTGGCTGAGAATCTGTGATCCTCCTATCTCAGCCTCCAAAGTACTGGGATTACAAGCGTGTGCCACCATGCCTGGCTAACCTAATATTTTTAACCATTTATTTTATGAGGCATTACAAACTAAATATCCCATTTACCATTCTCCTGGTCAATATATAATTAAAAAATGAATCTCACTAGTGTCATGCTTTTGCCGTCTCTATCCGTACAGTTTACCTAAATTCCCAAATGGCCAGACTGCTCAATTGCACATATTCAAATCCCTCCACCCCGATAGTGCTTAACAAGGAGAGAAAGGAAACTACTTTCTTGGGCTGAGTCTTAAAAGGACTGAAGAAAATTATCACAAAATTTCTAAGGAGGGAGTACTCAAAGATTGATAATCTCGATTATAAGGACATAGCAAACATCAGAAAAGAATATTCTCGATAATATTAGTCCCTAATTTTTATACAAGTAACTAAGAAATGAGATGCAAGAAAGATTATTTACTGGTCAGGTACTTTTTTATAGCAGCTGCATCAGGCCTGGGGTCAGTCTTCATCGCAATGTAAACGGCCAGGGCCGTTTGATCTATATGAGAAATAACAGCATTTGCAGCTTCAACAATTTCATTAAGTCTTTTCATTCGTTCCTGAGGAGGAAAAAAGAAGAAATAAGAAAAGAAGGGGGCATCAATCAGTACACAAAGACGTTTCCTTTCTGTTGTCTCAAGGCAACCATGAACGTGGCATCTGCAAGAGAGGGAACTGTCGTCTGCTTCCTGTCCAGGGGCTTTGGGCCACCTCCTAATGTGAGCTTTCTAACTGCCAGCATCTCTGGGGAGTTTGAGAACAGATGTAAAAATATGCAATTTTCATTCTTTGCTACAGTTGAACAGTCAGTCAGAGTAAAACCAGGCATAAAGTTCATAAAAATGTAGTTTTTTTCTTACAAAGGCAACTCCTTTTTTGCATATTACATGATTTCAGAGATGTGAATGGCTATGTCATTTCACACATGAAAACAGAGATTAAAAATAACACTGCTTGAGGTGGGTGTGGAGGTGCACCCCTGTAATCTCAGTCCTTGGGAGGCTGAGACAGGAGGATCACAGGTTGGAGGCCAGCCTCAGCAACTTAGCGAGACCCTGTTTCAAAATAAAAAATAAAACAGGGCTGGGGGTGTAGCTCAGGAGTAGAATGCCCTGGGTTCAATCCCCAGTACCTCCCTAAATACAACAACAACAACAACAAACACTGGCTGCTGAAACAAATTGTTTCCAATCACTACTGAACACACAAAGATGAGAGTAAACAAGATCCGAATAAACAGAGTCCAACTATGATCTCCACCCTGTCCTCAGTAGTTGGCTTCTGTCTGGTCTAAGTCTTTTAAGAGGTCTCCTTGAAAGACCTTCCGTTCACTTGAAACCGTCATGGTTTTTAACTGACTGTGGCTGGTGCTTTCCTACTGCTATGAGTAGTAATGAGAGCTGGCCCATGTTAAGAAAGTCCAGAACTATAGCTATTTCTTACAAACACAAATCAAAGTAATGTAAAATAGGAATTCTTCTTTCACTGATGGTGTCTAGTTTGATGGTGCTTAGATTGCTAACTAGCCAGGCCCTCTGTCCACTACTCCTTACCCTTTAGGTTAAGGTCACGAAGCAATTACTAGGCTGTTTTCCCTATTACTACCCTCACTGACTAAGCACCTACCTAAACTCATACTACCAAGTATTACTACCACTAAATCCACAGTAGTGGCCAGGTCCTATTATTACCTTAATGAAAATAGCTCAATAGCACATTCAATTTGAGGAAAAATGTTTTCAGTTGGAAAGAACTGATGACACAAATAAGAATGAAGCTTTACTCAAAATACAAATCTTATCTAATATTATCAACAAAATAAGATTTATTAAAAAAGAATATGTCTAACCTTTTCAGCATCCAACTGATGAAGTCGGGCAACATACAGAGGAAGATAAGTAGGATACGTTTCCTTCAATTCATTATAAATGTCACTAGAATCCAGCCTATGTATGCAAGAAAGAGAGAAACATTCACTATTTTCCTTTAAAAAGAAAACTTCTGTCTTCCCTCTTATTTAACATTATTTAGAAGTTCCAGCCAATAAAATAAGGCATCTATTTGAAATATAGATGTAATTGTTAAGGACTATTCCTATTTGTAGGTAGGACAAATGCTTACCTAGAACACCGAGAAAATCAAACAGAAAATTATTTCAATTAGAAATTCTATTAGATATTCAGATAAAAATGATCAATAATTTTCTTACATACCAGCTATAACTAGACTTATTACAAATTAGAAAAACACATTCCTATTAAAAAAGAACAAACCCCAGATTCATAAAATAGCAATAAAGATTAAAGATCTAGATATGTCTAAGATCTATCTGAAGAAAATCCTAAACTTTTCTGAAAATTCCAAAGTCTCAAATGAAGAGATATATCATGGGAAGCTGAATAAAACTCTTGTCATTCCTCTTGATTTTATGTATTAGGCTAAAAAAATCCACATTAACAACAAATGGTAAATAATTAGCACCAGAGACCGGGCACTTACAGTGAATTTACTTAAAATACTCAAAATTTCATAGAAATAGTATGACAATAAGTTTGAGTGGGATTGTGACAGTGAAACTTTTTCTGAAAATTAAGTTACAACAAAATCTAAGTTATGCAATTATGCACTAATTCTTGGTACAAAGAATAAATCGAGTTGGTTTTCTTTTTTTTCCTCTAACAATAAGGTACAAGCAAGACCAACATTTTTGCTTCAACTCTACTGCAGCTTAATTATACAAAACATCCCCCCCCCAAATATTTTAGGACTTCATAAATTCTGCAAGGGAACTCTACTAATTCTTTGCTTGTCTTCTAAATCACCTACTGGGCTAACATCCTTTTCTACTTTTTTCTCCTTTGTGTTTCTGAACAAGCATGCTTGTTTGGCTTTGTGAATAATGAGTTTAGTTTCCTAGTATCATTTGCAAAAATTTTATTAGCTCATGAATATTTTGAAAAATTTGCAATTTTACTTTTTAAAATGAGACATTATTTCACATACAATTAATTTTCAGCGTATGCTTCAATTTCAGTATATTAATAGCTATATATTTCAATTTTAGCATATTAACTTTCTAGTTATTTAGTATACTAATAGATATATGTAACCATCACAACAGTAAACTTTAAAATATTTTCATCAACACAAAAACAAACTCCTATACTCTTTAGTAATCAACTCTCCCCAGCACCCCAGTCTCTCCAGCCCTAAGCAACCACTAATGTACAGCTGTCTCTATAGACTTCCTTATTCTCAACACTTTTATGAACAGAATCATATGTGACTTAGCATACTTTTTTCAAGGTTTAGCATATACTAGTCCTTTTTTATGGCAGAATAGTATTCCACTGTATGGACACACTAATTTTGTCGATCAGTTGATGAACATTTGCGTTGTTTCCACCTTTTGGCCACTATGAATAATGCTGATACGAACTTCTGTGTACAAGTTTGTGTGTGAACACTCGTTTTTAATTTCCTTCAGAATGTAATTGGGAGTGGAATTGCTGGGCACTATGGAAACTATGTTTAGTCATTTGAGGAACTACAAGATTGTTTTCCAAAGAGGCTGCAACATTTTACATTCCTATCAGCAGTGTCTGAGGACTGTGATTTCTCTAAATACTTGCCAAGGGTAGTTATATCTGACTTTTTGACTCTAGCCACCCTCTTGGGTATTAAGAAGTATTTTCACTGTAGTTCTGAGGTGCATTTTTCTGGAGATGAAGAATGCCGACCATCTTTTCATGTACTGATTGGCTGTTTATAGATTTTTCTTGTAGAAATGTCTATTCAGACTCTACCCATTCAAAAAATTAGTCCATGTGCCTTTGTATACTGACTTGCAATTCTTTATATATTCTGTGTACAACTTCTTTAGAGACATACAATTCGCAAATTCTTTATTTTTTCTTTTCACTTCCTTGAGGCACAAATGGTTTTGATTTTGTTGAAGTCCAAATTACTTTTTCTTTTGATACCAGTCCTCTGCTCAATCCAAGGTCATTCAGAAGATGTGTGTATAGTCTTAGCTCTCTGATACACGCTGAGTTAACTGGTGTGGAAGAGGCGAGGCGAGGCCCACGCCATTCTTTTCACATATGGCTGTCAGGGACTTTCTTCCTCACTGCGTGGTCTTGGCGTTGGCTCCCTCGTCAGCGATCAGTTGATCATTGACATGTGGTTTTATTTTTGGAATCTTAACACTATTTCATTGATCTGTATGTCTTATACTTGTGCCAGTATAATATTGTCTTCTTTAATGTCGCTTTGCAGTAAGTTTTGAGATGAGGACTTGAATCCAACTTTTGTTTCTCAAGATAACTTGCCTATTCTAGATCTCTTCAATTCCATATAGATTGTAGAATCAGCTTGCTAATTTCTACAAAGAATTCAGAAAGGGTTCTGAAGGGGGCTGTACTCAATCTTCAGATCAATATGGGGGATACTGTAACATAATATTAAGTCTTCTCACCTATAAAAATGGGGTATTTTTTCCATTACTCAGGTCTTTAATTTCTTTCAACAATGTTTTAGAGTATAAGTTTTGCTTTTTTTGGGGTACTGGTCCTATATATTACATCTACTATTATTTCTATCTCTATATTATATATACTAATGTTATAAACCAATTAATTCAATTACAATGATTACTATCTGCAGTCCTTTTCTTTGTTCAATACACTTCTGCTTCAACCCACTTCCTTTGTTCTGTTATTGACAAATATATGGTATTATGTTTTAATGCTATAGGCCTAATGAACATAATATTGACACAATTGCTTTTTAAATCAGGAGAATATGCATTTATGCTGTCTTTTATAATTCCATAATACTTATTCTTACCTCCACTGACGTGGACTCAAATTATTGCCCAAAGTCACCTGCTTTCAGGTTCAAGCACTTTAGTATTTTTTGTAAGGGGTTTGCCAGCAAAAAATTCTCTCAGTTTTATCTGGGAATGTCTTTTTTTTTGTTGTTGTTGTTATACTAGGGATTGAACCCAGGAGCATTCTAACTCTGAACCACAAAACCAGCCCCCTTTTTAAAAAAAATTTTATTTTGAAACAGGGTTTCATTAAGTTGCTGAGGTTGGTCGTGAACCTGAGATCCTCCTGTTTCAACCTCCCAGGTACTGGGATTATAAGCATGCACCACCATACCTGGCTCATTTTTAAAAGATAATTTTGCTAGGTTTAAAGACTATTGGTTGAATTTCATGATCACTTTAAAAATATTTTCCCACTACTGTTTTGCCTCCAGTGTTTCTGCTCAGAGTTAAGCTGTTAACCTTACAGAGGTTCCCTAGTATGTGATGAGTATCTTTTCTCTTGCTGCTTTTAAGTTTCTCTCCTCTTTGACCTTCAACATTTTTATTGCTATACAGTCATGCATCAATAAGCAATGGGGACACTTTCTGAGAAATTTTTTGTTAGGTGACTTTGTCATTGTGTGGACATTTTCATGTACACACTAGATGGAATAGGTTAACCCTTCAATATGGCCTCTCGAGGCACCAAGAGACACAGTTAAGAAGCGATGTGTGAGGCTGCTGCTCGCTACCACAGTGCACTGTTTTACAGTAAACTTTAAAGTTAATAGGAGAAGTGTACACTCTAATGATAAAAAATTATAGCATAGTAAGTACATAAGCAGTAATATGGTCATTTAATATCACTCTCAAATAATTTTGATTGCACATAATTGTGTTATACTTTTATATGACTGTCAGTGCAGCAGGTTTACATGAGCATCACCATAAACACTTGTACAATGCATCTGTGCATTATAACAGATATGACATTATAACAGGTAAGACATCACCGGGCAATAGCAATTTTTCAGATCCATTATAATCTTATAGGACCACTGCTGTATATGAGGTCTGCTATAGACCGAAATGTTATATGGTACATGACTGATAGGCTTTTCCTTCTCCTGGTACTCTCATTACATGTATTTTGGTGAACTAGCAGTGTCCTATATTTCTTTAAGGCTTTGTTAATTTTCCTTCATTCTTTTCCCCCGCTGTTTTTGAGAGCCCTTAGGTATGAACTCCTCTATATTCAGTTGCAAACGAAGTCAGTCCTTCAGGAAGAACTTAGGGGGTACCATTTTAAAGACCTACTTCTGCCCCACCAACAAAATCTCTATAGTCTCTGGAGCAGAAGGCAGGAGAATGGCCTGTTTTACTCTTACACTGCTACTTTTGGAGCTATGCACTCTTGATGGAAGGAGCCAGAGGTGTTCTCGGCTTTCCTCATTAGGTGCAGAATCATAACCTCCTGAGAACTGGGGCCCCAGTATTCTCAACAGCACTGCCCAAGTGGGGGCTGAGCAGTAGGGAGCCCCATTTCTTGACCACATTCAGTTGAACTTAGCCTTAGCAATAGGCAGCTGGGCAGGATGAGCAATGATGTCCGGGTTCCTCCTAGGAAGCCTGCCCTCCCACTGGGCGCTGGGTGAGAGGAAGCCCGTGTTCATGATGGTGTTCATGATGGTACCAGGCTAAAGTTTTTCTCTCAACTGAATTGAGAGTGGGAAGGGAGGCAGAAGTCTTGGATCAAATACTTTCATTTTTCTTACTAGATTTTTGTATATATTTCTGAGTAGAGGTTTCTTCATTTGCTGTATGCCCACAGGACCATTTCTAGAGGCTTTAGAGTTTTTTATAAGAATAATTTTCATGAGTTGTACTGAGGAGAATTGTGGGGCTCCCCAGGCTGGCATGCCAGAGGTCAGTCTCTGCAACTTCACTCTTGAGGACTATGCACTGTACTGTCAACTACTTACAACATCCTACAGTTAGTCAAAAACAGACCTAACTCTTGGACTTCTGGTGAGATACAACCTGGTTTTAAATGTGAAAGTATATTTGAATATGGACTGACATCATAATGGTTCAATCCTTGGGAATTATTTTTGCATTATAAAGACTTCGGTTTGCGCTAAGACTTCTTAACTGCAAGGATGCCTATAAGTCAGCAAAGGACTCCCACAGAAAACCAGTGGCAAAAGAAACACTGCATAACAAATGGAAAAAGGAGCTGATTCAACTATGTAGAATAAACTCCTACTATGTGAAAAGTAAGTTAAAAGTCAAAGCTGGGGGAAAATCTGTGACAAGTACAGACAAGCATTAATATCTTTTATATTAATTTAAGACAGCAATAATGGCTTTTCTTTTGCATCCTGTAGTAGCAGGTGCTACAGCTAGATGGAGTATAAATTATGTTTGCGCTAGAAAGCAATTTGGCAAAACAGATCAAGATGATTTTTAAAAATTACTATTTGATTCAATAATTACACTATACTACCTGACGAAAGGTTAAAAAATATGTATAAAAATGCTCATTACAGCATAATAGAAAAAAGCTATAAACATACATATGATAAGTAAAATGTTTAAATAGATTATAACCATAGGACTATAAACTAGTCATTAAAAATGGTACTCAAAGCCCTATTAAATGACACAGGAAATGCTTATACCCCCCCATATAATCAGAAAACTAGGATATATTATCATCATTCACATTGCTACATGTGAAAATAGAGAAAAATAATAGAAGAATGATTATCTTTGAAAGGCAGAAAAGTTATTTTTTATATCCTCCAGTAAAATTCTTTTCAGGAGCAAATTAGAATAAGTGATTAAAATTAAAAATGAAATTTTTTATCACAAAAGATAATTTTAAAAATAAATACAAATATAAAAATATTTTAAGTCTTGTTATCCTACCATCCACTGTTACAGTTTTAAATACAGTCTGCACATATACACAATATTATTTAGTTGGGAAAATAAAACTACACATTTAGAAGATTAAAATCCACTTGAAAACCTACTTTGTCATCCATTGAATTTTAAGATCTCGTAATGCTTCAGTAAACTCTTCTTTTAAATCTTTCTCTTTCTCTGAATCTTTTTCCTTATCTTTGCTGCCATTCTTAGTCTTTGTTGGTGGAGGTATTAGGTAGTAATGAACAGGAATTACATCCTATGAATGTGGAGAGAGATTTTTAGATTAATATGCCTAATTTTACATACTTTAAAATCATCTTCAACAGCAGAGTATCAGGTGACATGGACTGTGTCTGAATTACACATTGTAGTCCACATTCTAAGGGTCACAGTCCATTAAAAGTGCCAATCTGCAATCACAGTAACTTACTGCAAACTTTAACGTACTAATGCTTCTAATGCTCCTTTAAAATAAAGGAGGTAAGAACAAACTTTTCTCCGAGTCTATTTGGTATTCCTGGCTTTAATTGACAGACTAATGACAAAAATCATTGATTTTTCACATTTTAGGGGAAGAAATAAGTTAAAAAACTAAATAGAGAAAAGACCCTAGTTTCTAAGTAAATTTAAGGAGACATTTATACCTTCATTTAATCAACAGGCCTTGCTGAGCCCGTCACGTGCCAGGTGCTCCTACAGGTGAAAACAGAGCAGGCAAGGCCCTTTCCTGCCCTTACGAACATACGTTCTAATTGGGGAAGTTCAACAATAAAAATAAAATGATACAGAGTGAGTTAGGTAAGATGAGAGAACCAATGTAGACAAAGTAGTCATGGAAAGCTAAATGAATGTAAATGACCTACATGAGTGAATTAAATAGACGTAAATGACCTAACTGGAGAGAGGAGGCAGCACGTGCACTTCAGGAGTCACACATGAAGGCAGAGGGTGAGCAAGTGCAGATGCCTGGCCTGGGCTAGGGTGTGGCGAGCACAATCGCGCACACTGAGAAAGCAGGCGCAGCCCCGGGAGTGGAGCTTGACGGAATATGACAAAAATAAATTAATTAAAAATAAACAGTAGCAAATGCTGACTGGATTGCAAATCAGTGCAGCCGCTATGAAGATCAGTGTGGAGGTTGCTCAGAACACTGGGAATGGATCCACCATGTGATCTAGCTAGACCAATCCTGGGTATCTTTCCAAAGGAACTGTAGGCAAAATACTAGAGTGACCCATGCATATCCATGTTTATAGTAGCACAATTCACAACAGCCAAATTATGGAAACAGTCTATGTGCCCATCAACAGATGAATGGATTACAAAATTGTGGGATATACACACTATGGAATTTTACTCAGCCATGAAGAACAAAATTGTTATTTGCAAGAAAATGGATGGAGCTAGAGAAAATTATGCTAAGAAAGATTAGCCAGTCATAGAAAGTGAAGGGTCATATGCTTTCTCTCGTATGTGGAAGCTAGGGAGAAACTGGGACACATGAGGACTCCACATAAAGGAGGAGAAACCCCAGTGTAGTGATGAAGGGGGTCTAGGGGAGGGAGACGGACTTGATGAAGGAAAGGCTTCAAATGACTCTATGTACAAATATGAAATTATCAATGCCAATCTTACTACCATGTATGGGGAAGGGGAGGGAATCAGGTGGGATTGGGAGAGCTCACCAAGCGCTGTGTGCATGTATTCCCTATCATTCTGAACTTCATTATGATGTGTGATTACAATGCACTAATAAAGTATATTTAAAAATAAATATATAGGTCTTAAGTACACAAAGAAGCCTAACACAATAGTTTTAGTCAAAATAATGATTAAAGACATGATTAAATTTAGAATTCTTTTTAATGTCTCAATTCTATATCGACTAAAATTTTTGGTTTGTTTTTTAACACCTTCCCATAATATTTGGAGAATGGATCACAGAAGGCAAAAGTAGAGGCAGGAAAACAAGTTAGTACTTAGGGAATCACTACACTGCACAGGAGCAAAGAGTAGGCTGTGGAAACAGAGAAGGCAGAACCAACAGTATTTGCTGATAGTTTTGAAAACTATGGGGATAATAAGACCAGTAGGAGATGGGGAAAGAGTTAAGTCCAGGACTTGGTCTCCAAGTCTATATGCTTGGTGACCAAGAAAGATAGAGAGGCAAAACAATATGGGGTCATGGAAACCTTGAGGAAAAACCACAATTAAAAAGGAGTGACCAACTGACGACACAGCTGAGAAGTGGTGTGCATCGGGAAGGTGGGAGGATGGAGAAAGATGTAGGCTGGGAAGGAGGGAGGATGAACAAGCAGGTAGGAAAGGAAGGGGGTATGGTGGCAAGGTAGCAGGATGGGAAAGAAAGTATGACAGGACAGTGGTAGGATGGGATAGTGGTAGGATGGGACGGACGTAAGACAGGGAAGGAGATAGGATGGGACAGTGGTAGGATGGGACGGTGGTAGAGCAGGGAAGGAGGGAGGACAGGGAAGGAGATATGATGGGACGGTGGTAGAGCAGGGAAAGAGGGAGGACAGGGAAGGAGATATGATGGGATGGTGGCAGGATGGGAAGGAGGTTTAATGGCGAAGGTAGTAGGAAGCAGAAGGAAGTGACCAGGAAACCTGGCAGCAAGGAGCCTGCTGATCGCGTTGGAAAGAACAGTGTCCTTGGAGAGTCCGAAGGGCCAATGAAGAAAGAGATAGAGAATGAGGAGAAAGTAAGTCTATAATTCTTATGAGAAGTTTTGCTTTGAAGAGAGCAGAGAAATGGAATGTAAATGTATCTATTTTATAGAATTAAGATTTTCTTATAAAGACTAATGCATTGTTTGGGAAATGAAATCACATGCTACACTTGCCAGATATGTATTTGGCACAATAACTGGCTGTTCTTAAGTAAATCATTATTCATTAAGTCAGCTTCTCAAATTCTATCTTCAGGTTTATATTAAAAATGCTGCTGAATTAAAATCTTATATTCATCTTAATTAAGAAAGTTTCTAAAAGTGGAACAAATTATGTTAAAAACAAAAACCTCTTATAGCCCTTCTCACAGTATTTCAGAAAAAAGCTCCACATCGTGTTAGTTTATGGTTAAAATGTCCCTTGAACCTCATGTCCTGGGGCTGCTGTTTTCGGAGGTGGGTCCTCCCTTGGGGGCATGGCTGGGTACAGGGTGTGGGTGTGTGTGTGTCCTGGCCTCGCCCAGATGCAGTATCAGGCTCTGACCCTCTCTCTGACCTTTCACTCTCTCAGCTCCCAGCATCAGGCCCTAAGGATCTGTGGCCCCAGCTCCTGCTTGGCAGTTGGTGTAAATGGAATATATGCCATCCTCTAAGTTTTATGTGTTGGGTGTTTGGATCACAGCAGTGAGAATGCCGACCAAAACACGGATGTTGAAGCAAAAATAGCAATGCAAGCCCCTATTTCTACAAACTCAATTTTTAGGTGTATACGCTATATAAATAAGTTCATTTAAACAGTATTTTCAATTAAACTCAACTTTCTGACAAAATGATACAACAGTAAATATGAGGAACTACTGTTGTAGTTCTATTAGTATTACAACACAAAATAATAACTGCTACCTCCTCGTGACTTAAAGCACAGAAAACCCTTTTGACATGGGATAACCATAAAGTCTGCTGTGGCTGTCTGGCACGTCTCCTTCTGGTGTCAGGAGCCAGGGCCAGCGGCCAGGGCTCATGTGAAGTGTGGCTGGGAAAGGAAACAGGTCCACTGCTTGGGCAGCTCTTCCAGGACCCTGCCATTCATCCTTGAGGTTCACTCTCTGGATGGGTGCTGCCTTGGGCAAAGCCAAGGTAAGGTGTTTGCAAAATGAGAACCAATAATCTCCCACCGGGTTCTTATCGAAACATATTGCTTCAGCACTATCTATTGAGCGCAGGCAATGCGTCTAGGAATGAAAGGGAAGTGGCCTCCGATACCTACTTCCTGTTAACACAGTTCTATTCCCTTCACCTTCCAGTGTATTGAATGTGAATGCCACCTGCCTGGAAGCCTGGCTTCATTGTGCCCGCAATGTGCCTCCCTCCCTCCCTGCCTGCCCCTCCGCGGTGTTTCCCAGGCTATGAAGAGGTGACAGTTCTGGGGGGGAGGCTCATGTGTTATACAACAATGTCTTCTCTGAAACTCAGAGGTAAGGCGTTTGCTATTGTTTTAGTACAGAAGATAGAAAATAGAATTGAATTTAAAATGACCAATCCATTAAAATTAGCTTGTAATAAAAATTAACTAAAAAAGCCCATAAAAAATAGGAAGAAATCCTATCATAGCAAGCTTAACCTATCACTAAAAAATACAAAAGAGAAGAAAAGTTTGTGTTTTATCTCAGGAAAAAAAAAAAACCTTTATAACCAGCACAATTAAAAGTGTTAGTAAAATCCTGTAAAATATTTTGGGACAAGAGTTTATTACTAAAAATTAGAACTCTGGTAGTTTTAATTAACTTCTAATCAAAAAGAAAAATGGAACTGTTTTTCATTTGTGTTATCAAGATCATTTGTTCTTTTTGTCAACAAGTATCTTTTCAACTCACTTCTGAAAGACTTAATGCAGGGTCAACACAATAAAATGATTTTGTACATTAATCTTGAGAAATCTTGGTTATGGTTTTAAAAGACAAGAATCATCATGAACGCACACAAGCTATGGAGTTCTCTCTAGTACTTAACAAAGTTAAATTACCCCAGCTATTCACTAAGTATTTCCAAAGTGTTCAAATTGAACAATACTATTCAGAAACTCAAATTCATCTGCCAAACCAGTAACTACTCTTTGGGCAATATAACATATTACCATTTACATTCTGGTTCAAAAAAACTTCTTTAGTTCTTAAATTATTAGTTAACAGTAAATTAAAAACTTTAAAAGCTTTATACAAACTAAAAGAACTGCTTTAAAGATTAATATATTTGAATGCTATTTATTAACTGCTAAAAGTAATTAAATTATTTTGTATTACAATATATACATAGATATTTTTCTTTGTAATTTGTCTACACTGGTTATTTTATTTTGTTTTTTGTGGTACTGGGGATTGAACTGTGGGGCATTCTACTTCTGAGCTACACGCCCAGTTCTATTTTATCTTTTATTTTGAAACAGGGTCTCACTAAGCTGCTGAGGGCCTCATTAAATTGTTGAGGCTGGCCTTGAAACTGCAATTCTCCTGTCTCTGCCTCCCACGTACTGGGATTACAGGCCTGCGCCACCACACCCATCTTACACTAGTTATTTTTAAAATAAGAGCTTTATTGTGCACTTGCACTGAAAATAGGAAGGAATAGGCAGAAGTAACTCTAGCTGCCAAGTTCTTTATACAAAGCTTTACTAACTATCACGTAATACTAATCTTATTCAATCAATACTTTCCTGCCCTGTACAACTTAATCCAAACAAAATCCACCAAAACACCAAAAAAAGGTCAACCAAAATATACAATAGGAAGAAAAAAAATTGGCCATGACCTTGGTGATATGTGTCTTCTATCATTATTGGGTTCCCCCATTACCTTTCCCCATTTTCTAAGGCAATAACTCACACTGCTTTCATGACAACCCAAAGAAGCCCACATCAAGAGGAAAGATGAAATAGAGCTTTAAAATACTGGCTATGTTCTATTAAATGAATATACGTGGCCCCCAAACAGGTCAAATTATCCAGTTGGGAAATACTGATCTTTAGCTCTTTATCTGGGAAGATGGTTCCTAGGGGTGAGGATCATTACATGATAGTATGCACATTTCATAGGACGTTTTAATAAAGAAGTTTTACTTGTTATAAAATAGTGATCCCCAGTTCCCTATCACTATAAATTAATAAAGTTATCTTTTGTTTATACCTTAAAGCACTACTGACTCTCCCTCTGTAATACTTCCGACTTAAATAAACCACTGAAATGTTAACTGAAGTCAGTGGGCCTTCGCCAGAGACAGCTGTTCTACATCAAATATGTTTCCCTTTCTCTAAAATACACCTGAAGTGGGCATTTCCTTTGTTGAGTTAAATTTGGCTCTAGTAGTCTTTAAAGATTGCCTTACATACTGCAGGAAAGTCAAGCAGACAACCAGAGGTGTCAACATCTGTTCATGCTTAGTGTAAGTTTTAATTTTTAGTCAGCAGTTCTTATTTGTGTTCCTGCTATCTGCACTGTTCTTTTCTGTCTCTGCCCTTCAAGAACCAGGATAGATGCAAGAGCAAGGTATAAAACACTTCACTTCAAAAAGCTGGAATATTTTATTAATCAAATCATCCAGCTGAAAAGTGATTTTAGATTTTAAAAATAACTAAGTGCTTTGGCCTCCAAGGTTAAAATATCATACTGATCTTTTTATGAGACTTTAGATATGCAAAATTTCAAATTTTACTATTTGATATATCTGTGGCAAGAAATAAATAGCATTAAAATTTTTCTATACATAGGAACAATAGGGGTCTTCTAGCAATTTACGGTTGGAAAAAAATCCAACCCTTTAGAAAAGCAGTATGCCAACACTGCTTGTAGGTGTTGCTAAGAGCACTATACTGCAGAATGTAAAGAAAGGAAACTAAGGGAGAGATTAAAAAAAGATTTAAATAGTGACAGAAAAAAGTTTAACTAATATGTAAATAAGGCTTTAAGATATGGTTTTTAAGAACTGACAATCAGTACCTTTTTAAATTTTCCTTGTCGTTTTGCTGCAGACTGCCCCTGGGAGTTAGAACGACATTCTGTAAGAAAACATGCATAATCTACACAGGATGGACATACCACCTCTGTCTAATTTTCTTTCAATTTACATTCCACTTGTATGTGTCACAGTACTTAGAAGGGTTAGGTCTGTGATCAAGATGGCATGCTTTTGTAGAAAGCAACATTGCCATTTTAATTTTCAAAATATAATTGTACTCAAATATGCTCTTCTAAGGACGGATGCTTTTTAGCTTTTTATCTAAAATATTTAGTGATCAAACTTCATTAGTTTAAAAACATTTTAAAAAACATTAAATTTAGCTGACAGTCTGCAGTCTGATTTTTAAAGGATGTCATCACAATAATGCAAGCTTATGCATTCTTATAAAAATGCATCATTTAGGGTTATTATGAAAGTCAAAGAGAAGTAAAACTAACAGTTACCTTCCCAACTACCAAGAGCATAAGAAATGCAAAACTACGGAGGAAATGTTACATAAACAATGTAATAGAAATTATAATTAAGAGCTTTAGGCTATTGCTCTCTTTTAAGAAAGTCTACCTTTCCAACTATACTTAACTATAGTTAATCCCACACATTTACAACTTAATTTCAGAATTGCTTCTGAGGCATACAGCCAGGGAGTACTATTTCCCAATTGCTAAAAGCGTATTTTCACTAACAAATTTTTCTGCTATACTTTCCATAAGGAAAAAGACTCTTCAAAAGAGTCATCTGTCATCTAGGTGAAAAATGCATAGCTACAGCCTCACTGTGGAAGCAGCTATGCTCCCCATGAAATGAACCTACAAAAAGAGACCAGTAGGACTTCTTAAATCATGCATATGTGACTTCCAACATTACTGATTTACTTCAAATTATACTAATGTGTGTATGTATAAGTAGCCTAAACTGAAATGAGATGAAAGAAGCAACTTTCCCTAAGCACAAAATTCCAAAATTATGCTCCAATGACAGTGAATAAATGAACTTGGCTCAACAATGATAAAAAATAAACATGATTTAAGGTGTATAAAATCTATTCATTTTGATAATAGCATTTATAAATTCCAGCATTCAGTGGTAGACTGACTTAGCTTTGGAAGAACTAATGCTAAAGAGAAATGCAAAACTAAGAATGATAACTTAATGGTATTGAGCTAAAATGATACTATGACAAAAGGTGACAGATCTTTGTAAACACCATTCTCATAATAAAGTTGTTATGAAAATACAGCTAAAAAAATTGAAACGGGTACCTATAAAGTTGTAACATTTATCTCTAAACTATTACAACCACAAACATGTTTCTAAAAAAAAAACAATTTCAAACTATAAAAGGCAAGAAACACCTCATATGTTTACATAATTAGGTAAGATTGTAGTGAGAAAGGTCTGTTCAAGTGTGAAATATATTGTTCATTAGTAATAATTGTTCCGATTGGTTTTTAGAAGCAACCCAACAGAATCTGATTTATTCCAATTTTCATAATATTACATTGGTTAAAATTCTATAGCGTGCTCTAACTTAAACATCCCACTTATTGAAGTCAAATGTGACTTGTATACACAAGTTTTGTAAGGAGCTCAAGTACATTAGCCACTGAAGTAGGATAGGTTCAGGGCCTCAATACAGAGGCTTGTAAAAGAGAACATTAAATATTTAAAAAATATGATACATTTTAAAAGACAACCAAGTATCAATCCATCTTTGCTAGTTACTCAAGAAAAAAAACTATTCAATTCCCCTCCCCTCTTA
This sequence comes from Glis glis, assembly GCA_004027185.1. Taxonomy (NCBI): domain Eukaryota; kingdom Metazoa; phylum Chordata; class Mammalia; order Rodentia; family Gliridae; genus Glis; species Glis glis. The sequence continues at coordinate 44,040 of PVJS01003958.1, forward strand.
CGGATATCTTCTTTTATCCAATCTGGAGTGTGGGTTTAATTCCTATCTTTAAAGAAATGGCAATTCTGGAATAGGTACTTTTATTGTCAAATAACTAATACTTACAGCTTTCTTGCCAAGTTCAGTCTTTGATAATGTTAAGGATCCTGCAAGGTAGCATCCAGGTCCTGCCCCTTTAGGTATTCTAATAAGAGAATTAAAGAGGAAAAAAAGCAACAAAAGAGAAAGTTTCACAATTAAGGGAAAAGACATCAAATCAATTCCACACTGAATTAATTCCTACAGTCAAAAGATTTCAAATATCAAATGAAGAAGCAATGTCAGTTAAAATGATGACAACACACTACAAGTCTGGCCTAATCCAATGAACTCACATTAGAAAGAGTCCAACTTTGCAGTCAGTACCAGCAAAGCCAACACTTACTTATCGTCAGGGAGGGAAGTAACAAAGAATGGCTGGTTGTATTTGGGCGGTAATGTCAAACTGGTGGATTTCTTCTTTCCTAGAAGTGCAAGGCTATGGTTTTCATGAATATCTAAGCTCAAGGTATTAGACAACCTATGAGAAACAATGAATGGAAGATCTTTAAGACGGTCCAAATCACTGATTTGCTCATGACGAATCTGTAGTCGAATTGTATAATCTCCTTTCTCCAATTTCAAAGAATACTGAAAAAGAAAAAGAACATTTGGGAAAAGTAAGTTTAACTAAGTAAACTGCAATGACAATATGAGGATAAAGGAAGCAGTTCTATTTAGAGTGCTTACGGGGGGAGGAACAGGTACGTCACTACACATATACTTATACACGCACAACATGCCTAGTGTGCTGGTGAGCACACCAGGTCAGAGGCCTCAAGGGGCTGCCCAAGGTCACACACAGAATCAAGTATGGAGGACAGGAGACCTTTAGTCAGGTCTGATTCCAAAGCCCTTGCTCTTCCCACAACAGAGTACTCTCCATATTCTTAGCTAAATCAGTGTCTGTTCTAGACAGTAATGACTTTTTAGTTCACGGGTTCTCTGAGACATGTACAAAATGCCAAAAAAATAGCAAAACCGAGGTGCTGTATTATCTCTAAAACAAATACATGTATGTATATATACATGTGACTGCTGATAATCTTTACATTACAACCAAAACATCACACTCTTTTATTGCAAACAGGAAAAACGGAAGCCAGTAGAGATCAAGAAATATAAAGCTACTGCTTGAGTAGTTAACATGTTCACGAAGAAGAGATGCTGTACTCTACATCAAGCAGTTTCTTCTGAAGAGATTTAAAAAGTAACCAAAATAATGGCACTGCAATAATGCAGTCTGTACTGAGATGAGACTCTGCTTGATTTGAGGAAAGATGTCATTCCTTGAATGACAAATTAATAAAACCTCTATGAATTATTCTCGTTATTCAGCATAAAATTATAAATATTATAGGAGAGATGTCATTTCTTTACAATGAAATTTCAATCAGGGATAAAATTTCCCTAAGTTATAGGATTAAAAGACGTTTTTCTTTCAATATGACAGCACAAAGCACAGGGACTAGCATGTTAGAAGTGCTGTCAAATGAAGAAGTAGATCTGAATGTGCGAATACACCAAAGCCACATGGCCACGGCTTTAACACTCGGTGGCAAAGCATGCGCTTTGCATGCTCGAGACCCCAGCACCTCCCCTGATCCCCTGGTTTTTCTAGTCAGTATCTGCAAGCATCACCCTTGTCATCCTCTTAATTCCAAACATGATCAGCTCAAGTACACAGTGGAAAAGTTATCACAGCCTGTTCCTCAACAATTACAATAAACAAGGGTGCTTCTTGTTGTTTGTAGAATGTAAAATGATGGTATCTTTAGAAAATACGTAAACTAGCTGGGCGTGGTGGCGCACGCTTGTAATCCCAGTACTTGGGAGGTGGAGACTGGAGGATCCGGGTTTGCGGCCAGCCTCGGCTACTTAGTGAGGCCCTCCGCAACTTAGTGAGACCCGGTTTCAAAATAAAGTATAAAAAATAGGGCTGGGGGTGTAGCTCGGAGGTAAAACGCCCCTGGGTTCAATCCCTGGTACTGCAAAAAAAAAAAAAAAAAAGAAAATATGTATACTGTAATAAGATGAAATTAGGGATTCATTAGTTCATAAAATAGCTTCTGTTAGTTCTGAAATCACTGCCAATTTTATACCTGATGTGGATAGGCATCACCTGAACCCATCTGTCTTTTGTTCTGGTCAAAAATAATCCACAGTTGGCTGTCAAATTCTGATTCATATAACAATTCACAAAGAAGTGGGCAACTCGGAGTTACTTCTCCGCTCTTGGGCTATAAAAAATAAAAATGATTACTCGATGCATTTTATATACGATTTCTAATCTAGATTTTTAATATTGGTATTGACAGATACCATTTAAAATACATTTTAATACATCTAAAAGTATTCAAAATACCTACTGTAAAAATTCTGAAAATGTATAACATCTAGTATTTTAGTGCTAATTAAAGACACTTGTTTACAAACTCTTAAAATTCTATATGAATGCATTAATGAAGCAATATATATTCTTCAGGACCTCTAATTACTTTATAAAATTAAAATCTGACAATTCACAGAAATCTATCATCTCCCTAACATTAAAAGCAAATGTATATTATGCTTCAGTAACTGTTTTATTGAAATCCTATTGAAGCCGGGCGTGGTGGCACATGCTTGTAATCCCAGTACTTGGGAGGCTGAGACAGGAGGATCGCAGGTTTGAGGCCAGCCTCAGCTACTTAGGGAGGCCCTCCACAACTTAGTGAGACCCTGTTTCAAAATAAAGAATAAAATATAGGGCTGGTATAGGGCTGGGGGTGTAGCTCGGAGGTAGAATGCCCCTGGCATTCAATCCCCAGTACTGCAAAAAAAAAAAAGAAGAAATCCTATGGAACCTAAAAAACTGTTTGATGGAATGTTTACACTGTTCTCAATTACTTTTCCTACTCAGTCTCCCTAGGAGCTACTTGGATGATTCACTCTTCTGATGCCTCTTTCACAGAAAGCAATCATGCCCAGCATCAGAAGCAGAGGGAATGTGGCATTTCCAAGACATCTAACCACCCCGGGTCAGAGGGCATTCATAGATGGGTATCTCTGATTACTAAAACTAAGGTTCAAAGGCCAGGTCACTGCTAAATTACACTTTGTGACTTCACATGGAATGGTACTTAGATGTATTAGGAACCATCATTTCCTAAGAGTAATTTCAAATTAAAAAATTATTGCTTTTAACTGGTAATTTCATATTATATGATTCCATTTCACAGAATACACATACGTGATTTTATGATTCATAAAACACAAACGTTCACCGTATGGGTATACTTTACTAGGCAAACACTTACTTGATGAAAGTTGTAAGTCAGGATCAACTCATAAAGTTGACGATTATTTGGCAAAACATCTCTAGATCCTAAAGGTTTTGTTTTTGAACTCACCGGGCTGTAAAGAAACAACTGTATAACTGACTTCATTCAAGAATTCAATCAATGAGGCAAAATGTAAGCAATAATATCTTTAACTTTCTATTATAAAGTGACAGATGAGCATTCCTGAAAGCTTTTTTCAGTATACTATATTTTACTCATTAACATATATAATTATTACTTGAATCATAATGATAGTTTAAATTTTATAATAAATATTACAAAGATAATCTTTTCACGATAAAAGCATTTTCAAATAGCACTTAGCACAACCAAACCCCAACACTAGGGCGATAATCACCAACAGTGTTGAAGGACAGGTTCTGGTGTGTACCCTCTGTGCCACACCTGGCACTGCACAGACCGTGAGACACCCCAACCCTGCCAGTGCTTCCCATGCACCAGGCACCACGCCCGGGCTAGCCCTTCAACTGACCCAGGGAATAGCAGTTAATCTTTTTTGTTTTCCTCTAAAGCAAGTTACAAAGTACAGATTTGTTACAAAGGAGAACACTGAGAATAGGAGAATTATGTTTTTAATATAGTTAAAAATGTCAGTAAAATTTATTAAATCTCTTATGATCCCATTTTTGTAACACGTTAACAGAGATAATCTCTGGATAGCAGAGTACAGATGTATATAATGTGTGTACGTACCTTTTACTTGTCTATCGTACAGGCTAAAAGGTACATACAACATTACAAACGCTCACACTATTTTGTTGTTGTTCAAGGTATTCTCAAACATTCACAGAAATCTCCAAGTACCAGATTCTGGACTACACCAAGTCCTAAATATTAAAATTAAAAGTAATGTTTTATGTCACTGATACTGTCCTAGTTCTAAGTTTTGAGATTTAGGGGAACCACATTAAGATTAAGATGATACAACTTGGATATACCCTCAACAGTTGGATGTTCTTATTTTTATTGATAATTATAAGAGGTAGTATACCTTTAGTTATTCCTGTGTTGCCAACTACTCTTCCTAATTGGTTGTTTCGATGTGCTTACTACTAAGGCTTCATTCTGCTGAGCTAAGGTCAGATTAAACAATGCAAACAGGAATATTTTTAATGTGGTGAGTGTGAGAGCCCAGGCCAGGTGTCCTGTTTTCACAGGGGAGCTGCTAAGGCACAAACAGCAGATGACTAAAGATTCTACCATCCAGTAAGACTTGCCAGCATTGCAATTTCTACAAAAGACTGGCTAAAGATTCACAAAATAAAATCAGAGAGAACATTAATCTGTTATTTTACATCAAGAAATCAAAAGGTTACCATCTACTGGTCCTAGCTAGCCGTGATGGGATCAACTATCCTCTGTCCTGAGCCTTGCCAGTCAGGTGAAACAAGACAGAAACTACTGCGGGGCTACCTCGCAGAGAACTGAGAAGGTTCCTAAGCTGCAAAGTCAAACTGGATCTTGACCTTCAGCATTCACATGGCTTAAAAATATGACTCTTTCCCAAAAGAGTAAGAGACCCCCCCATTGACATTTGTATCCCCTATAACATTGAATGGTACCGTAGCGTTTGGACCCAGCTCTTCAAAGTTATGCAGGGAGCCAGATCTTCATACTTTAAGGAAGACTGAACATCAAAACGGTTGATTCCTTCTGATGCATGCTACGAAGAATATTTACCAAATTAGTTTCTCACTTAAACTGAAAATAGTACTTCGAATCTAAAACAAATGTATCTAAGGTAAACTTTATAAACACCTATGAACAAAGACTATTATTTTCATTTTTTGGTAGTGGGGACTGAACTCAGGGGCACTTATCCTCAAGCCATTTTATTCTTTTATTTTGAGACAGAATATCATTAAGTTGCCAAGTCTAACCATGAACTTGCTTTCCTCCTGCTTCAGCCTCCCAAATAGCAGGGATTACAGACGTGTCCTACTACATGAAGCGCTATTATTTTCAGAACCATATGTAATTTCCCCATTAAGGTTTAAATCTAACCATGGAAATTATTTTTCAGTAACACAAATAAAGGGCATTAAAAATGATGGAAATGTCATGGTACTTACAATGTTTAACTGAGGAGCAGTACACACTATACCATGGAAAGAAATTGTGTAATCAATGTTGACGTCACTGAGACTTGCCCACCAACGAGCAATACAAAATTCAATGGCTTTCCCACCCTGCAAATAAAAATAAACATAAACTATAGTATATAAGCCCCTTTCCTTATTTTTCCTCAAATTACAAAATATAAATATTAGTTGTTTCAGAGCAATTCCTTTATTTGTAGCAAGAAAACTCAAAGAACTTTTATCATTTATGCTAGGTGTTAGACCAATCATAATGGCATAAATGGGTGTAGGCATTTAAATACTCATAATCCTATACTTTAATCATAAAATATCTGAAGTAGCTTTTGAAAACACATGCAACAAATAATGGTGAAAAAGTGGAATAAAACATTAGGAACATAAGAAAAGTAAATAAGGATAGTAACAAAAGAAAGAGCATTAAACTTTATAAGATGTTCAATAGGCGCAGTAGAATTTGGTATTCAGAGTTTCTTGGCAATTAAAACAAAATGACATTATTGTCATACCTTTCTGCCTGTTAAGCAATAAAAGTAAAAATGGGAAGAAAAACTGTTCCTAGCATTTTTTTAAATGCTTTTATTGGTGCAGTGTAGTCTCACATCATGCAGTTTAGAGTGATGGGGCCATGCACGCACACACTTGGTGAGCTTCCCCTCAGCTCCCTCCCCACCCCCACGCGTGATACTGAGACCGGCAGTGGTAATCCCACATATGTACACAACTTCAGGGACAGCGTGTGCTTCATCGGTTCTCCCTACCCCGGCAACACCACCCTCCCCTAGACCCTCTCCATTGCTCCATTGGGTGCTCTTCCATTATCTAAAGTCCCTCTGGTATCCTGGCATCCAGATTACTCCCTAGCTTCCGCAAATAAGAGAAAACATATGACCCTTCACTTTCTGTGGCTGGCTAATCTCAATATTCTTCAGATATTATTCAGATAATATTCTTCAGGTGGATCTGAAACCTACTCGTTTCTCTCATTTTTCAGAAGTCCCTGTCATTTCCACATATGAAAGAAACCATATGATCCTGAACTTTCTGAGATTGGCTGATGTCACTTAGGACAATATTCTCTAGTTCCATCCATTTTCTGCAAATGACATAATTTTGTTCTTCTTTATGGCTGAGTAAAATTCCATTCTGTGCATAGACCACATTTTCATTAGCCATTCATCTGTTGATGGACATCCAGGTTGGTTTCATGATTTGGCTATTATGAACTGTGTTGCTATAAACATGGGTATTCATGTATCACTATAGTATTTTAACTTTAATTCTTTTGGAAAGATACCGAGGAGTGGTATGACTGGGTCACATGGTGGCTCCCTTCCTAGTCTTTTGAGGAACCTCCATATTGATCTCCATAGAGGTTGTACTAATTTACAATCCCACCAACAGTATATAAGAGTTCCTATTTCCCCACACTCTCGCCAGCATTTACTATTGCCTGTATTCTTGATGACTGTCACTCTAATTGGAATTAGATGGAATCTCGGGGTAGTTTTGGTTTGCATTTCCCTGACTGCCAATGATGTCAGATATTTTTTCATATATTTGTTGTCTATTTGTATTTCTTCTTTTGAGAAGTTATCTATTCAGTTCAACAGCCCATTTTAATTGGGTTATTTGCTTCTGTGGTGTTAAAGTTTTGAGTTCTTTATATATTCTAGGTTTAGTCCTTTATCAGAGGAATAGCTGACAAAGATTTTTCTCCCAATCTGTAGGTTCTCTCTTCAGAATCTTGATTGTATCCTTCACTGCACAGAAGCTTTTTAAATATAATAGCAGACCATTTATTGATTCTTGATTTTATTTCTTCAGTTTTAGGAGTCTTGCTATGAAAGTCTCTACCAATGCCTATGTAACGGAAAATTGGTCCTATGTTTTCTTCTAGTTATTACAAATCTTTTGGTTTAATTTCTAGGTCTTTATCTCTTATTATTTATTTGTGCATTGTAATCATACATTTTGATGGGTTTCAGGGTGGTAGAAGTATACATGCACACATCGGTCAATTCATCTTGAATTGACTATTCTATGGGGCAAGAGAGAGGGATCTAATTTCGTTTTTTTTTTTTTTAAAACATATGGATATCCAGTTTTCCTAATACCATTTATTGAAAAGGCTTTCTTTTCTCCAGTATGTTTTTGGCAACTATGTAAAAAATCAACTTGCTGTAAGTGTGAGAATTTGTTTCCATATCTTCTACTCTACTGATCTGTTTTTGTGCCAATACCATGCTGTTTTTGTTACTATAGTTTTGTAGTGTATATATATTTTTTTGGTACTGGGGATTGAAACAAGGGGCATTCTATCTCCCAAGCTACACCCCCAGCCCTATTTTATTTTTTATTTTGAAACAGGGTCTTGCTAGGTTGCTGAGGTTCTCGCTAAATTGCCGAGGCTAATCTCAAACCCTCAATACTCCTGTCTCCACCCAAGTACTGGTATTATAGGCATGCACCACCAGGCCTCACATTGTAGTAAAATTTGAAATCAGATATTGTGATGCCTCCTACATGGTTGTTATTGCTTTATTTTGGTCTCTTGTTCTTCCATATGAATTTCAGGACCGGTTTTTTCTATCTCTGTGAAGAATGACATTGGTATTTTTATAGAAATTGCACTGAATCTGTAGATTGCTTTTGGTAGAATGGTCATCTTGACAATATTCTGCCCAAGAACATGGGAGGTCTTTCCATCTTCTAAGGTCTTCTCCAATTTCTTTCTTCAGTGCTCTATAATTTTCATTGTAGAGGTCTTTTACCTTCTTGGCTAGATTGAAAAAAAATTTTGAGGCTATTGTCAATGGAATTGTTTTCCAGATTTCTTTTTCAATGGATTTGTGTCAGGTGTATTATATAGAAACACCACTGATTTTTGTAAGTTCATTTTGTAATCCCCAGTACCGCAAAAACAAAGCAAAACAAAACAAAACAAAAACTTAAGTCCTAGCCCATACCAAAAAGTGTTTTGCATTTCAACCTCTTAATCAAACTTACTAGGACAGGAAAGGCTTCAGTCAGTGTTCCTTTTTCTGGAAGGGAACAGAACTTATAGAATTCATGACTTCGATATGCTCTTTGCTTCACAAGCTGTACTGCATGGAGAACAAACTTGGCTGACACCTCAGAAGAACACGAACACACTGTAACTTCTAAAATAAGAAGGAAAGAAGCAAAGTTTTACACCGGTAAGATTTAAAAGGTTCATAAAATGGTTTTAATAATGTATACTTGCTTAGGGAATAATATATCAAGAATAAAATAAGTTGAAATGAAACCCACATACTGCCTTAAGAACAAAGCAACAGAATATTAATAAAGCCAGAAAGGTAGAAGATATTCTATAGGAAATAAACTGGTATTAAAATAAATAACCACCATGCTGCAACCACCAGGAAATAGCAGTAAGCCATCTGTAGATACGCAAATTGTCCTAATCAGATACCTTTAAAATAATCTCTCCTTTTCTCTGCTTTTATTTGAAAACCAGTCAATTCCTGATAAAGAGGATTATAATTTTGGAAACAACTGTTTATTTATCTTGCCTGAATTCCATGAGTATTTCTTCTGTCCCTCCTGGTCTGTGTTCTGTTGCTTCTGGAAAGTATGACCATCAGAACCACACCTGCTCAGCTTTACCGTGAAACAGAGCTAAAGGTAAGCCAAAATCCTTGTGAGGAAATAGGGGCAGCTCATCTGAAGAACTCTATGCTCTAATTCAAGGGAACTGAAGCCAGGCTCATTTCTCTGTGACTCATAAGGGCAACTGGGCACACAGCTCTTAGAACCTAATCAATTGCTAAGAGCACAAAATATAGTGTTATGATAATATTTCTAATTATTTGAAAGCAAAACCATTTTTAATACATTTCTTTCTTTTTTTTGGTTTGTTTTTTACTGGGAATTGAACCGAGGGGCATTCTACCCCCAAAATACATCCCCAACCCTTTTTATTTTGAAACAGGGTCTCATTACGTGGCTGAAAGTATTGCTATGTTGCTGAGGCTGGTCTTGAACCTGTGATCCTCCTCTCTCAGCTTCCCAATTACTGGGATTACAGGCAGGCACCACCATGCTTGGCTCCCAAATCCTGGGATTATAGGCATGTGCCACCATGCCAGGCTCATTTGTAGTACATTTCTAATCTATCACTATAAAACGTTCTGAGATACTCCAATTTGAGACCATTCAATACTTTTTCAAAAATAAGAAAAGTATTTTTAATACCAACCAAAATAAATCACAATTAGGGCATTATATTTACCATTAAATAAGTATTAAATTCAGTATTAATTAACCATAGATTTTTGTTCTTTAGTATTATTAGTGTACACTCCATCAGAGCCTTGAGGGATAGAACTTAAAGGGGTCCTATGCAAATGATACTCCCGAGGTGTTCAACACAGCAACTCTGACCCCCAGAGGAATTATTAGGGAATTATGATTGCAATTATTAGCAATTATGATTGTAATCTCAACATGGACAAGCTACATACCAGGTACTTTATAAAATCTCTAATCTTTACAGGAGAGTGTAAACAATATTAGTCAGAAGTTCAGATAATTATGCAACCTGCACCAAGTAACCGTTAGGGTATGGCAGAGTCTGGATTCAAGCCCAGACTTGTCAGTCTCTGAAGCTGGGTCTGTCCACCCCTCCGTGCTGCTTCCCTCTCCTCCAGGTTCTCTTAATCACCAAGTAGGTCAGGGGTTTGGACCAGATGCTCCCAAAGCACTTCCTAGGAGCAAAGGCCTCTTAGCAGCAGTCCTCTATGTAGCTTACCATCTTAAACCTAGGCAAAGGGCCTGGCACAACAGATGGTACATAAAAATATGTTTAATGATGAGTCCCGTGCAACGCCTGACTATCCTCAGAAGGAAATCAGTGCTGTAAGAGCTCCGCTATTCCAGTGTGCAATTTAACAGGATATACAGGACGCTACCTCGATGTATTGCTATAACTTGTAACTTTTGCTATATATTATTTTACCCTTACCTAGTTATATAAGACAAGAAAAGCCTTACATTTCCTGTGATATCAAGAGACAGACAGATAGACTGCATATAGATACAAGAGGGCAGTATGGAGAAACCATAAATCCACCCATCAGCTCTTTCTAAACCAGGACTCACATATGTGATTTCATTTTTAACAAACTCTCAAAGAGATACACCTGTATTTGCATATAAGTACAAAAATGCATTCCAAACTCAACTATAAGCAATTTTTACTAATGGCACCTATAACTTTATAGGGTTCTGATGGGACTGGATGAGATAACCTGTGTAAAATGCCTAACAAAAGGCCCACATGCTAGAAGCACTCAATAATGTTGCTATTACTTTAAGTTGGGCTCACATATCTGTGACACATAATTGTTAGAGAGAGAGAATGTCTGTAAGAGTCCCAGACAAATTTTACTTACCAGCCCATGTTGCACCTTCAGGAACCTCAACAAAATGCCTTCGAATTTGACCAGGTTTAAAATGCACATCCGCAAAGGCTAGATCGTAATGAGATGACTCATTTACTCTAAAAATGAACAAAAATAAAGCATTAAATGTGATACTCTCATAAAAAGCTATATATTTACAATAAACCCAGTGACACTCTAGATTTTATTCAGAAAATATGAGAGTAGTTCATTAGAAATAAGCACTAGGACTTGTTACAAGCTGGTTATAAAACAGTAAGTATAACATTATCCCATTTTTTAAAACAGGTTAGCAGCGATAACCTCTGGATAGCAGAGTACAGACGATTCTACTTGTCTATTTTATAAATTGTAAGGTATATACACACATTATAAAAAGCACCCACTCTTTTTTGTTAAAGGAAATCTGCAACATTCACAAAATTCTCTAATTACCAGATTCCGGACTATACTGAGTCCTAGATATTAAAATAGCAGGTAATGTTTTGTGTCACCAATGCTGCCTAATAGCTATGAGTGAAACTGGTATCATATTAAGCCCCTCTTGTAGCTTCAAAATTCTCCCGTAATGTAAACCAGTAAAGACAAGTTAATAATAAATCAAAGAAACATAAAGGTCAAATGTATAACTACCTCCATGGAAACACAGTACATGCTCTGAGTCAAATTCTTGTCAGTCAAATTCTTGTCAACAAACATTTAATGAGTGTCTACCATATATGAGTCACTGTTATTCACAGCTAGAAATGTAATGAGTAAAATATAATCCTTTGTCCTAGACAGACTAGTGGAGAGAGAGACACCATTACCATTAAGAGACATATAACAAAGTAAGCTTCAGGTAGAAAGAAATTGTTAGGGGAAACAGATGAAGAATTCTTGGTTCATTCAAAGGGAGTCTGGGGAAGATTCCTGAAGGAGATGTTATCAGCTGATTGCCAAAGGTATTATATATTGCCACGTTAAAATTCCCACTGGACTGCCAGGGAATACATGACTGTGAATTTAACTGTTGTACAATTTTCCCACATGTATGCAACTTTTTAAATTTAATCTCCTCAGTTTCATCCTATGTACCTCATGGGCTGACTTGTAGCATACTTAATATCTACCTGAGCAACTAACACAAAAGAAGCTATTAATTTAGAACTTTAACTTGTTTTCAGAACTTCCATAATCTCAATCTCACCCTTCATCTACTTATCTGTTTGTTTTGTTTTGTACATCTGTATTAATGGGCTCCATATAGGATGGGATAAGATCTAGTCACTGTGCCTTCAGAGGGTTCACAGTCAAAGAGAATTAAATAAACTGAATAAAGATTGTCCAGAAGCATGTAAAAACTATCACGATGCACAAAGAAGAAGGACTCCTTCACTTGAAATGACCAGGAATGAGATAGGTGAGTGGAGCAAAAGAATGGGTTGTGGATATGCACAATCCTGAGGAAACCTGGTGTGCTAGAGCAGAAAGCTAACATGTACAACGTGGTATACAGAGTGGCAGGAAGCACTGGGATGGGGCTATTACTGTGAGAGGACATCACTTGCTATTTTAAGGAGCTTGAATTGGATACCTGGAGGTGCTATTTTTATATTTTAAGCAGTAAGTAATATGATCAAATTTGAGTTCACTGGTTCCAAGGTGAACAAGATGGAAAAGTATGAGAGTCTGGAAACAGAAGGTGACTAAGCAAAGTGGAAGAGCCCAAAGAAGAGAGTTATTCCAGATACAGGAAGGCAAGAAGGCTAGAGGTGGAAGAGGATAAAACAACACTGTCGAGGGGTGAGGAGGGACCAGTTAAGATGGAGGCTCAGCTAGGATAACAGGTGCTATCAGTTGTTCTCACAGCTAGTGGGAACAGCATGGCTGACTACATACCACCTAAAAATGTGAGCAAGGAGCAGAACTAAGACTAAATTTTGGTTACTTGATTCTGGCCTAGTATTCCTTTAAAAGTCAACACTATTCCACAATTAGCCATTAACAACTTAGATTTAACAGGTAAGCTGCAAACAACCTTGTACTTACTTTGCTGCTATCACTGCAGTGATCGGAACTCTGAACAGGGGACCGGCATTAGGGGACGCGATGTCGTACCCACACACCTTGAAAAGAGAAGGGCAAGTTTCAGATTCTGTAAACACATTTGTAAAACAGGAAATAAAAGGGATAATCCAATCACAGAATAAATTAATCAAGCCTTAAAACTGAAAGGTTCTACTAATAAGTCAACACTAGCCACTGGGTTACATAATTAATAGCAAAAAGTCCAAACAAATCTACGTATAATGACCCTTGGCTAATTGAGATTTATGGGGAAATGAGACATCAAGTACAAAATAATTGCATTTAAATGCCTCTCAATTGCAAACTAGCTCAAACTAGTATTACAGACAACTTTGAATGTTTAACAAATGCTTTTTTTTTCTTTTTTTTTTGTGGTACTGAGAATTGAATGAAGGGGCATTCTACCTATGAGCTATACCCCTATCCCCATTTTTAAGTTTTGAAACAGGGTCTCACTAAGTTGCTGAGGCTCGCCTCAAACCTGCGATCCTTCTGTCTCAGCCTCCCAAGTACTGGGATTACAGGCAGGCGTGCCCCACCATGCTCAGCTCTTATGCTTTCTTCATCTGAGTATGAACGCTTACTGCAGCCCAGGTTGAGCTGATTTAAGCAACTGACAAATGAGGGGGCGTCTAACTGAACAGGCTTTGCTGTTCTGCTTCTTTCCCCTGTCTCCTCCACACAAGGAGACAGCACTGGATTCTTAAGAGTACCTCACTGCTTAAATGAATGCAGCTATGCCTCAAGAGCGGTAAAACCTGGCAATTGGAAAGGTCTAGTTGTTTCTTAACAAGAAAACAATACAATGTAAACACACTTAGGATTATTTATTTTTAACTCTGAAACATTTTTAAGAGTAAAGAAATGAAAACGGAAGCTGGGCCAATACCTCTGTGTAATGCAATCCTTCTCTCAAGCCTCTGGGGTCCACGCGTATGTTTATGTGTCTACATTGATTCATGAGTTCCAAATGGCTGGGACACTGAACCCAAGACGAATTTGAAGTTAAAGCTAAATGAAGCTGAAGGGATATTTTTTCAGAGTTTTCTGGCATTGAAAAGACCAAAAATTAAAATCAGCATTTTCCCCCTTTTTCTTCCATTTTAAAAAGTTCTATGTTTTGTCAAGAAAATTTAACAACTTAGTTTGGTCAGTTGTAAAGTGCACAAGATATGGAAATCTAAAACACAGCTTAAGTAAAACAGTCACAGAATCTTCCTTATATTTTAGTATACTTGTGAGATCCTCATTCACACTTTCACCAAAAAAATAAGGAGTTTCAGTGAATATTTTACATTACTGCATGCAGATAACAGTGCTTGACTGAAAGAAAGACTGTCAAATATACAGTGATGACTTTTTATTTATACCTAGTAGAGCTGCAGTTCTCCTTGGATGCTTCTACTTCCCACTCTCGCCTGAAAACTGTCTTATACACAAGTAGTAACGGGTGGGGGGGGATTTGATAGTCAAGATGCTAACTGAATTGCTGTGGTTCTGGAACCCCCCAACTGCTCTGATAAGTCCCAATCACACTGTCAATTCATATATGTTCTCTTTAGAACATTAGCCAAACAGCACTGCTCTATTTTGTACAGTTCATATGAACCACAAATGTGAACACTTCAGCTTACTGCCAGCCTGCTACTTACCCGTGTTTTCTGGAAAAACAGGCTCAATGCCAACGCCATGATCTGAAGGTGCAGCCACCTGGACCGGGTCTCGGAGGTAGATGCCACGGTTATTTCCAACGGTAACGGTAAAACCTAATCTATTAGCAAATGATGTATTCTGAACGAGGTAGTCATAGGCTTTATCAACCTAAATAAAAGAATATAAGTGGTAAGATATAAATGGATGGGTGAAGAAAATATTTTATTGCAAATTACCAATTATAACTTGATTTCAGTTGTAGCAAAGAATGATCCAAAGTCAGTTTCTATATTTACTTTTCTACACTACTCAATATTCCAACTACGAGGGCAATTCTACATTTTTAGACAAAGTACCAGTCTCATACTGGATGAACCTTCCACTTCACTCTTCCTTCACTGTTCTTCTCAACTGACCAAATGCAGGAACGAATACACCTGCCATTACAACTGACCAGCTTTTGCTTCTACTCTGTTTTGCATTTCCAACCTCCACACGTCCTCCATGTTTCTCTTAGTCCAACAAATCTGTCTTAACTGTATGATTTGCTTTTGTATCCTTTTTGTTTATGGCTGTACTATGGCCATTTCATCTAGAATTTATACATACTAAATCAAGCTACAATAGGAAATCTTGTTAAGTAATAGCTATTACTTTAAAGATGCTTTACAACCAGTTTTTCATATAGACAACAATACCTGAATAATACCATGTCCTTGGGCAAATACTTCTATGTTGTCAGCCTTCACTGCAGTGTTTTCTAAAGCTCTTCTGACTGAATGAACTGTATAATCAACATTATTAGCTTTCAGACCTACAATAAAAATCAAAACCAAGAAAGTAGTGTTAGTGCACTTATTACTTGAAACCTTTTTTCTCCAACCAGTATGATGACAGGTACCCAATCTGGTATTCATGGATTATGTTTCAACACTCAGTTTTCAAATCTTAAAAACTGAACACTGACTCAAATTGCTTACATCACACAAATTCTTAATTCAACAAAAGTCACTGCATGCTGACCTGCAGTGGCATTAAGTTTATGCAAAGGTAACATAAATGTAATATAAATGTACAAAGCAGACACCTAAAGAAATCTGAATGACATTTTTTTTAAAGATACTTGGCCAAACACTATGGTTGCTGGCAGTGGTTTTCAACCCCTATGCATGCTGTACCAGGGGAACTTGGGCAAAAGGCAGCCGAGGTCTCACAGCAAACCAAATAAATACAAATCTTTAAAGACTGGATGCCAGGGACTGCTATTTATTAAAAGCTTTTCAGTTGATTCTAGCATGCAGCCAGGTTGGGTACTATAGGTAGGTTATGGAGGACACCAATTTGTTAGCCTGGTACAACTGACTACTGTAAGTGATAAAAGAGTGATAAACATTTTTGTCCTCTCCAGAGCAAACACTGATGATACTGGAATTAACAAACAACATAAACATGGAAACATTATGATGCTAGAAGAGAAAATCAAGGACATGATTTTGTCCATGAGAATCCACAAAAAGATGAAGCACCATCAGAGGAATAGGTAGATGAGCTGGATCTTATAGAATGCATGAGTTTGCAAGGCTAAAAAGTGGCTGGAAGGACGTATAGAGAGGCAGACCTTGAATTATTCGGTGAGAACAAGCAGGACTAGAAATGAGGGCAGAGACATCAGGGTCTGTCCTGAGAGTTCCGACTCAATCTGGTGTATGATGTGGCACTGACAGGGATTTAAAAGTGGTATAAAACTACTGGCTTTTGCTGGTCTCTCTCAGCATCAGAGGAAATGAGCAATGTCGGGGAGACACTGTGTACAGAGGAGACAGCTACAGTGGTCAGAAAAGGGGAGAATGAAGTAGTCAGGCAAGAGATGAGACATGATAGTGGGACACTTCTGAGGCAGGAGCTTCAGAGCAGTCTGTCTACCTCTGATGGCACCCTATTTAATATTGCACACCACCCTAGAAATCCCTACCTCTCTTTCTACTACATTTTGCTCCCTAGCACTTATCACATTCTAACATGATACATGAACATTTAAAAAATTTTGTTCAAAATCTGTCTCCCCTATTTATAATATAAACTCCAAATGGGCACTGTATTTTTCATGTTCTGTTCATTAATTTAGCCCCAGATGAAAATTACCTTGATAATCATTAACAGTAGAGCCCATAAATATATTTGCTGAATGAATATACATTGAATTTACGATTATCCCATAAACCATTCTCTAAACTCTCTTTTGTGCATAGGACATTACCAACTCTACCATATGTTCTCATGAGAACTTCAGAAAACATACAGTCTGCAATAACATAAGAGAGTAGTAATAAGCAGTGTCCGTACCTGAAAGTATCAGGGCAATGCCTCCACACGCATTGGGAGAAGACATAGATGTCCCATTCATTAGCTGAGTCCCCCTCAATGTCCAGTTAGGAACAGAAGCAATGGCTCCTCCTGGTGCACTGATACTCACGCCAAGGGCCCCATCAGCACTAAACAGAAAGCCATTGAAGTTTGTTTATGATGGTGAAAGAGGAATATACATGGGCATTCTAAAGGCCACTGGCGTTGTGTGCGGTGACGCATGTTTGTAATCCCAGTACTTGGGAGGCTGAGACCGGAGGATCCGGGTTCGCGGCCAGCCTCAGCTACTTAGTGAGGCCCTCCGCAACTTCGTGAGACCCTGTTTCCAAATAAAGAATAAAAAATAGGGCCTGGGGTGTAGCTCGGAGGTAGAATGCCCCTGGGTTCAACCCCCAGTAACACCAACAAAAACAAGGCCACTGGCCAAATCATTTATAGTCCAATACTATGAATTACTTGCCATCATTACATATAATGACAAAGATATTATTATGGGGAATCAATGGGAAGAGGGGGGATAACCAGCATAACTATTTCCCATCATAAAGCATTTATGTTTTCCTGCATACATTTCTGGGTTTATGTGTCACAGGTGTCAGGTATATTTAGGGAGAAAATAAATGCTCAGTCTTCTTGATAAATGTACTTCTCTCTTATTTATATTGGAAGTTTTTTACTTTAAGTCTAACATAGCATTGCATAATAGAAACATAATGTGAGCCATATATCTCATTTGAAATTTTCTAAGAGCCAGATTTTTTTATTTTTATTTTTATTTTTTGTGGCACTGGGGAATTGAACCCAGGGGCATTCTACCTCTGAGCTACACCCCCAGCCTTATTTTTTATTCTTTATTTTGAAACAGGGTCTCACTAAGTTGCGGAGGGCCTTACAAAGTAGCTAAGGCTTGACCACAAACCTGCGATCCTCCTGTCCCAGCCCACCAAGTACTGGGATTACAAGTATGAGCCACCACTCCCAGCTTAAGAACCATATAAAAAAGTTAATAGGAGACTGGTGAAATTAATTTTAATAGCACATTTTATTTAAGATGACATATCAAAAATATTATCATTTCAACATGTAACTAACAGAAAATAAAAATGAGAGCCAGGTGTGGTGGCGCACGCTTGTAATCCCAGTACTTTGGGAGGCAGAGACCAGAGGATCCGGGTTTGCGGCCAGCCTCAGCTCGCTCGCTCTCTCTCTCTCTCTCTCCCTGTCTCTCTCTCTCTACTTAGTGAGGCCCTCTGCAACTTCGTGAGACCCAGTTTCAAAATAAAGTATAAAAAATAGGGCCGGGGGTATAGCGCAGAGGTAGAACGCCCCTGGGATTCAATCCCTGGTACCGCAAAAAAAAAAAAAAAAGAGTTTATATTCCTTTTTTCTACAAAGTCTTCAAAACCCAATGTACATTTTATACTTATAGTACATCTCAATTCAGACCAATATCATGTGATTGGTGGCTGCCATATTGGACAGCTCAAGTCTAACAGGACTGCCTAGTTGAGGACTTTGACTAAGCAAAGTCTAAGAACAGTCCTTTGGAGCTCAAGATCACATCGTCATTCAACACAAGCTCTGTCCTCTGTCCCAAGAAAAGGAACAACATCAACATGCTATCTCCCCAAGGAGGCTGCTGGACTCCCCCTGCCCCCCAACTGAGTGAACTACCTTTATTCCTGGCTAGAAATATTAGGGCAAGTTGGTTTCACATTTTTACAGAGAGCTGAAAACAATGCATATATTTTACTCCTGAACTGGGTTGGTGGCACCTCTTTCAGTAAATATCTCAGTTAAGCATTATTAGTTTAATATCTGTTGACCTATAAAGATAGTATTATTGAGTAACAAAAGCACATGAATAGTGCGCTCTCTCATTTATACATAGGAAAATGAGGAAAAGGTTGTTCATCAATATGTCACCAGGACATACATATCACAGATAATGAGATTTACAGTGATTTTTTTCTTCTTTGCTCTATCTATGTATTATCTACTGATGTTCACAATGAGTACTGAGTATTATAACTGAAGAAAAAACTGGAAAGAGTCATGAATTTAATTATTTCCTGTTGTTTATTATTAACTTTCTTCTAGCCTGTAAAGTGGCTAATCATAAAGTATTCCTCAGTGTTTAAATCACTGTTCTAAAAGAGTTTAATGAAATGTCAACAAAGTCCTTAAAATTAAAAAAAAAAAGCTAGTGGTATTTTCTTTCTAAAACATTATATGTAATACAAACTCAAACAATTTTATTGGACATTATTTGGAAACGTTGTCTTTAAGAGATATACCACACTTGTAAACACCAGTAAGTCAAGTAGATGCTATATGTCTCATGTTCAGTACTGATGACAATATGCTGACAGACAGTGTTTTTTAAAGAGCACTACAGAATATATTCTGTTAGTGATCATTAGTCAATTTTTCATACTTTATACTTCTCTAATAATTAAATCTAATAATTAAACCAAATATTTGTAGTAATATTTCATGTGTATTATATGGTAAACATGCAACAGTCTCTCAATTCTTAGAATAAATAGTTTGTGAACTATTATGTGCTTTAATCCTAATTTCTATAATTCATGAACTTTGGTGTTTTCTTAAAATAATTCTTTAACACGTTTTTTGTTTTTGTTTTTGGTGCTGGGGATTGAACCCAGGTCCTCACACAGGCTAAGCATGTGCTCTACTACAGACCTACATCCCTAGCCCCCAAAATAATTCTTTAAATGTCCTATGGCAAGCTGGGTACGGTGATGCATGCCTGTAATCTCAGTATTTGGGAGGTTGAGATAGGAGCATCACAGGTTTGAGGCCAGCACATGGTAACTTAGTGAGACTGTTTCAAAAAATAAAATGTTAGGGGTGGAGATATAGTTCAGAGGTAGAATGTCCCTGGTTTCAAGCCCCAGCAACACACACACACACACACACACACACACACACACACACACACACACAAGAGTTCTATGGCAAATAAGATTAGCAAAGCCTGGTTTAAACATTATTTTATAATTAATGACTATAACACATTTAATAATTTAATACTTTTGTTAACTGAACATAAAACATATAAACCTTTGCTAAGTTTTTTTCCTTATCCCTAATCACACTTATTTAGCAATATTAGTTTGGGCTGACAAGGATAGTTTATGTTGAAAGGTACAAGATGAAGCTTTCTGATCCAATGGAGAACCACAGCCTGATTGTTTTCAATGACAGTTTTTCATAAACTGATGATATAAGTCTTTTTTTTAAAGAAGAAATTACCTAGAGAAGACTAGGAGATATCTATAACTCAGAATTATCAAATTTGCTGTGATCCCAACCAATTTTGTAATCTTACCTTCCAATATTCCCTACTATCTTTTTTATATTCAAACAGCCTACTACTAGTTATTTCTTCCCAAATTGCTAAATTAGTTTAGTATAATAAACTAGTTTTATACTAAAACCTGCTTACCTTGGGTTTATGCTATTCTTGCCATACAGAACTTCCTCTCTCAACATTCTATCCATCCTTCGAGGCTGAATCCAATACCACTTCCTCCCCCAGGGTTCAAGTGACAGCTCCCATTTTTGTGGTCCCACCATCCTCAATGACATTCTGCACTCAGACCACAAACTGGTCATTCATTCAGGCCTTACCCACGGTGGGCACAATGCCATTTGCTGATCTGGATTTAAAGTCTATTCTTCTTACTTAACTCCAAAGAGGTAAAGGGAGGAATTAAATAGGCTTTATTTTTCAGAGGGTGCCTATACTCAGTGGTGTCACAATGAGGGACTATAAAAATTAGGACTCAACATACCTTTTGAGAAAGATAACCAGTTCCTAGAATTATACAAATACAGTTCAGAGGGAGACAGGGAACCAAAACAGATGAACATCACTTGCAATCAGAACTTGCAAACTAATGGATCTTACCCCAAAGTTTCAGAGTAGAGCACAGCTTCAAAAGCACGAACATAAGCATGCAGGCTCGGTAATTGTGGGCTTTACCAAAGCTTAAGGCTTTTGACTCACCCAAGTCCAAATACCAAAGTATTTAAAACAAGGCCATCACTGCACGTCGAAAACCCTGCCCTTCATGACCACAAGTTTTAATCAGGTATACGCAATGGCCCCTGCACTACTTGTACCTACCTTGGGCCTCTAGAAGACCATGTATATTGATTGGCAGGTAATTTCTCTCTCAGTGAATACTCAGCAACCATCATATCAGGAGAAACATAAGCACCAACACCTGTGGGATAGATTTTATTATTAATAAAAGGAAACAAAACTGACCCAGTGGATTCTAATTTTCCCAGTGAAACCCACTGTTTACATGGCTAAACTGCTTAATACCTATGCCAGTTCCCATTCTGGTTAAACAGACAGACATGAAAATTGAATAGGAAAAAAGGGAAGTTTACTATGAATAAGACATTATACTAAGTCTGGTGCTTTGGGACATAAAAATAACTAACTTCCAGCATTGTTATGTAGATTTAACATAATAATATACTAAAAAGTGTGTACATGTACTTATTCAAGCCTTCTTTAAATTATACTGAATTCCAGATAAGCTGGTTCCCCTACTAGACTTTGTTTCCTGAGGACACATTTATGGTCTACAGCATCTTGGATGCCAGAGAGATACAATTAACATTTGATTCACTGTGGTTTTCTATTTGCTTGTTTATAAACAAATCTATTTGTAAAATAGGAAACTAACCTATCACACTTGATGTAGTTCCACCTGGACAACCAACTGTAGAAAGGCATGGACCATTATTTCCAGCACTGGAAACATAAATTATGTTATGCTTCCACACGGCTTCATTAATTACTTCACAAATTCTCCTGAAAAGAGAAAATTCCTCTGAATGAATAAAACTGTCCTTTTAAAATTCAAAATAAAAACAAGTAAACAAACAAATCCAAATTACAATATGGGTTCCAAATTACAGAACTAAAACAGTAGCTTTAAGTGAAGGGGTATGCATTAGATTCACTTGGTGGACTTTCTCAAACTATAAATGCTCAGCCTCTATTCCCACAGTGTATACAGTACCAAAATCTTATTTACATACATGGTTACATAAATGTTGGCAGGTCTACTTTTGGTGGAATATGATACAGCCATTCCAAGTGAAACACCCTAGTTGGATTTTAGCATAGGGAAAGTTATGAGGCCAGATTTTCAAATATGGGCAAAATGCTAAATGCACAACTTTATGCAGAAAAATACACAACAAAGTACTAGAATATCAGCAGTGACTGGGCAGTGGAGCAGTATGTGGTTTCATTTCTATCACCTGCTTAATGTACTTAGAAAATACTCCTCAAGGGATCCCTGCACATAATTTGACTAGAAATTATTTGACTAAAAGAGCTAGTATTTTTGTGGCAAAGGTAATGGGGAAATAACACACTAGAAAGAACATGTGATTTCCAGATGTAAGAAATCTGATCAAAGATTGACAGCAAACAAGAAAATTTACTGGTGTTAATTAAAGAAGAAATCAGATGGGCGTGGTGGCGCACGCTTGTAATCCCAGTACTTTGGGAGGCGGAGACCGGAGGATCCGGGTTCGCGGCCAACCTCAGCGCGCATGCGCGCGATCTCTCTCTCTCTCCCTCTCTCTCTCTCTCCCTCCCTCCCTCCCTCCCTCCCTCCCCTCTCTCTCTCTCTCTCTCTCTCTCTCTACCTAGTGAGGCCCTCTGCAACTTTGTGAGACCCGGTTTCAAAAATAAAGCATAAAAAAAAAATAGGGCCAGGGGTGTAGCACAGAGGTAGAACGCCCCTGCGTTCAATCCCCGGTACCGCAAAAAAAAGAAGAAATCAAACCATGAAGAAAATGGAGTTAGGTATAGGGCAAGAGGGTTGCTCAAAGTCCTAAGTGTGATGAATATTTGGGAAAGATGACAAAGGATAAATGTCAGAGGAGAGAAGACTATATGTTTAAGTGAAGAGACAAAGAGGCAAGAGGAGAAGGGGAAGACTGCACTGAAGACTGCAATGACTCAGGACGCCAGAGTGCATGTTACAAGGGCAGTAAAGTGATGTCTCACAAGAAACCCCAGGACCAGTTATTTGAGAAAATTTATTTGTTAACAGCAAACCACAGGGTCTAGCTTGGTAAAATTTCCATTTTGATAGGATTTTAAAGCTTCAGAAAGCAGATGATTGGTATACTGCAATGGCTTGGTGGTGGGAGTGGGCAAGAGATGATCGATAATACTTTAAACAAGGTTAATTTTAAATACTAATCACTATAAAGAAAACAGGTAGAGTATTATCAGGTCAAGGCCACACACTAGATTGGGAGTGAACGACATGCCAAGGGTGGAGTGGGGGTGCCAGGCGCTGGGCTGGACGGAGGAGAGGGAAACGGAACAGGCAGAGACAGTGACTAGGCACCGCCAGCCGCGAGTTCCGCAGGCCAGCGGCAGGGCACTGCAGGAACCGCAGGGCTCAACAAGCCTGAGGCTGTCAGGTAAGTACCACTGGGGAAGGCAGCCTCAGGGTGCTTGTGGAATGATCCTTATAGTAATGGACAGTCAGTGGACCTAGACTGGCTGGCAAGAGAAGTGTGGGTGCAGGGGAGCCAACAGTGTAGATGAGAGGGACTGGCAGGTTCAAAGTCTCAGAAGAACCATAGTGGGGTGGCTACCCCAGCCACAGGGGAATGCTTGGAACCGAGACTGCTATGCGATGGTTGGCACTGACAGCATATATGATATGGGAGTGGGGGCTTGAGGTCTAAGACACACAGTTTTCATCCAACCACCATGACTGTTCATTTATTTAACACCTTTAACGTTCTTCACCAACTAAGGTTCTATAGCTAACAGCTGTCAAAGAACACTCACCCAGAATTCGGCCAGTGAGTTGCTTCTCCGTAGCTATAGTTGACAAGATCACACTTATGATTTATAACTTCTATCATCTATTAAAAACATTAAGAGTTCAGTTTAGTCAGCAATGCATAAAGATTAGCCAGTAAAATAAAGGCATTTATTCCTATGGTTTCTTGACCAATCATATTATAATTTATAAGTTACTTCCAGGTAAAAGATATATGGTAAAAGATAAAAACAAAAGGGCAGGAGGAGCAAACAGGATAGTAAATAGTCTATAAAAATAAAACTAGTATTTCTAGAATAGAATAGGATTAGAGGAGGAGAGAGGTAGAGGCAAAAGAATCATCCTTACTAGATTATAAAATCACTTAACTTACATGTTAAAATAAAGTGTAGAATATTAGTTGAAGTTTTAAATTCCTTTTAGGCTAATGGAGCAAGCTAGCTGACTTTTTCTAAAAAAGCATCTCAAAGTTGCTTGCTAGGGAATTTATTAGAAATGAGTATAAATTAAGTATTTTTTCACAAAGCTTTTAAGCCAAACAACTTTTTTCCTGATAATTTTCATTAAAATAATTTAAAAATAAGAGCTGGGCATGGTGGCGCATGCTTGTAATCCCAGTACTTGGGAGGCTGAGACCGGAGGATCCGGGTTTGCGGCCAGCCTCAGCTACTTAGTGAGGCCCTCCGCAACTTCGTGAGACCCTGTTTCAAAATAAAGAATAAAAAATAGGGCTGGGGATGTAGGTCGGAGGTACAATGCCCCTGGGTTCAATTCCCTGTACCACAAAAAATAAGTTAAATAATTTAAAAATAAATTAATAAGCATTTTTGCTTTTTTCAACAGAGTCCTATACACCAAATATAGTTCAATGTACTGCATAAAACAGGAGTACTAATAAAACAGGAGTACTCTATAAATCTAAAAATAGTCAAGATTGATCAATAATCTAAATCAACAACTCATAAGTACTCACAGCTCTTATGAGGCCTGTGCCGGTTTCCATTGTGCTTAACCTTGTATCGCCAATCTTTATTGAAAGAATTTGAGCACCAGGAGCTACTCCATTGCGTTCAGGTTCTTCTGGAAAGTGCCCTGCAGCTATACTAGCTACATGTGTACCATGAGCTCCTAGAGGCAAACGGGGTGGGACATGACAAAAATATTCTCACATATGAAAATTTTAACCATTCAATTTTCATATTACCAATCACGATAAAAATAATAAATAAAAATACACCCTGATCTACAGACTTAATGATATATTATCTTAAGTCTTACCACAATTCACAAAAAATAAAACTTCTTGAATCAGATACACTTTTCTGCTATTCTGGATTCTACCCTGATCACTGAGAGCAAAAATGCATGTCACCATCATGAAGGAAATATTTGCAATACATGTAACTGTCAAATAGCCTGTATCCAGAATATATAATCTTTCAAATCAATAAAAGAGATGACTCCCCCACTCTTACTCTCAAATAGGTAAAACATTTGAAAAAGCATTTCAAAGAGGATATCCAAATGGCAAATAAACATGAAAAGATGTTCGAATTCATCAGTCATCTGGGAATTGCAAATTAAAACTATGCGACGCCTCTGCAAATTTTTTCTAGGATGGCTA
The DNA here is from genome assembly GCA_004027185.1 of Glis glis. Lineage (NCBI taxonomy): Eukaryota > Metazoa > Chordata > Mammalia > Rodentia > Gliridae > Glis > Glis glis. Next base: position 69,585 of record PVJS01003958.1, read on the forward strand.
AAACTTTAAAATCTGACAATACCAAGTGTTGACTGCGTGTGTATCATACACTGCCGGTATGCGTGAAAGCTGAACACAAGCACACTCACTGAACCAGCAAAGATTTATATGGAGTTAATTCTGTTTATATAAATAGCAAAAGGCTGAACCATATGAAACTGGCACTACTTTTTCATTTCTGACCTACAAAGACATCATATGGTTCAAAGTAATGTGGCAATGGAAATCAAGATAGTAGTTAACTTTGAAGGGGGTCAAGTTATTGACTAGCAAGAACAAGATAAGGGTTTTATAATGTTTTATTTCATGACCTGGATGGTGGTTACACAGAACAATTCACTTTGTGATAATTCAGTGCATTTACAATTTGTGATTTGTATGCTTTCAGGGACATTTTTTTTTAAAGTAAAAAAGTTTCTTAGAGAAATATCCCACCACTGTTATGACAAATGGCAACTGGCATTGGCTTACAATATTTGGGGACAAGTGAGAGTTGGGGCTCCAAGAGAAGTGAGGCGCTTGACCCTTTCGAAGGGGCCTGCTACAATGCGAGATTCTTCTGCTCTAGCCAACTACTGTCATGTCATGCGAGAAAATATGCACCCAATGTTCCCAACCATGCCTTCGTTTTCCCCAATAAAAATAGGAAAGCAGAATTATAATGAAACCCCTCCCCCCAAAAAACCCCCCAGCTTGTCACTACCATACACCAGCCAAAGTGATGACAGCAAAGGGACAGACCACACCAAGCACTGGCCAGGATGCAGCGCGCCTGGAGCTCTCACACTGCTGCAGAGCGCATGAGGAAAGCAGAGGGAAGGTTTTTTTAAAAAGGTAAGTGTATATTTACCATATCCAACCAGTTCTCTTAGACACTGACCCCAAACAAATGAAAACCTATTTCCACACAGAGGCTTGTTCACAAATGTTGAAGCAATCTAAATGTCTGCCGATGGGCGAATGGATCACAAACTGTGGTGTAATCCTATGATGAAATACTGCTCAGCAGGGTATTTAAAATCACAGCACTGATGATTCTCAAAATCATTAGGCCAAGTGAAAGAAGGCACGCAAACCCCTCATATTTCTTATTTCACTTATCTAAGTAATCGAGAGTGACAGAAGAAGAGCAGGGGATGCTGAGGATGTGGCAGACAGAGGCTGGACCACAAAAGACACAGAAAGCTTTGGGAGGTGATAAAAATGTTCACTATCTTGGTGGCGGTTTCTCAGGTACGTACGTATATCAAAACTTAGCAAAGTATATACGTGTGTGTGTGTAGTTTACTGTAGTTTTGGCTATAACTCAATAAGCCTGGTGAGGAGAGTGAGAGTTAAAGGCATTCTACTTCATTCTCCTTTCTCCCTCCCCAAAGTAAGATCTCCATTCTAAAGCCAGTATGCATACTGTTTCCATCTGTTTTTACATTTTCACCATACAAATATGCATAACCACAAGCACTGCATGGTATCTATTCAGTATGCTCTTAAATGCTACCTAAATACCAATATACTTGTCATTAATACTTACATATTTGAGATTCATACATATACATTCATTTTGATTGCTATATAATATTTTACAATATGAATAACAATTTCTAAAAATCTATTTTTTGTTACTTGGTTATTTAGGCAGTTCCCAGCTTTTCTGAAATTACAAGAAAGCTATAGTGATTCTCTGTACTCATGGGTGAAATTTTTTTTGATAGGTAGTAGGGATTGAACCCAGGGGCATTTTACCCCTGAGCTACACCCCTAGCCCTTTTCAATATATATATTTTTTTAAACAGGGTCTCACTAAATTGCTGAGACTGGCTTGGAACCTGTGATTCTCCTGCCTCAGCTCCCAAGTACTGGGATTATAGGTGTACGCCACCATGCCCAGCTCTATGGGTGAATTTTTTAAGGGTTAATATTTGTAAGTAAAATTACTGTTTGTAAGAAAAGAATAAGTATGTTGATGAATTTTCTAATGTTGGATCATATGCCTGTATTCTTGGAATGGATCCTACATGGTTATGACTTAAAAAAAAAAAACAATACCAAGTAAAATCACACCTGTGATTCTAGACCTAATCCTTTAGTTGGGATCTGCAGATTAAATTCTCTTGAAGGCTGTTTTGGGCTACAAGAATTTATCTTCTTACCACTCCATAAATTATCTCTCATTAGTAAATATGAAACAAAATACCTCCGCTGGTCACAATGGAAAGCAGGTTTCCATCATCATAAATATTAACAGAGTAATTCAACATCTCAGCTGTGCCAAAAGAGCCATATTCTTGGGTCTCTTTGTAGTTTCTCAATACAGTAGATTTACTCAAGTCCCCATCTTCATTTGAATCAACGCAGGCTCTGTTAATTGAGGAAAAAAAACAGGTGTCAAAATATATCAACATCCGCCGGGCGTGGTGGCACACGCTTGTAATCCCAGTACTTTGGGAGGTGGAGACCAGAGGATCCGGGTTCGCGGCCAGCCTCAGC
>PVJS01003959.1:0-48310 GCA_004027185.1 Glis glis
ATCCCTAGCCCTATTTTTTATTCTTTATTTTGAAACAGGGTCTCACTAAGTTTCAGAGGGCCTCACTAAGTAGCTGAGGCTGGCCGCAAACTTGCGATCCTCCTGTCTCAGCCTCCCAAGTACTGGGATTACAAGCGTGCACCACCACGCCCAGCAGATATCTTTTTCTTATTTCATTGACGTGGAATAAAGCAAAAATATAAATGTGTACTATAATGACATTTTTAAGTTTAGAAAAACAGAATACTATAGTACAGAACTTCAGTGTACCCATCACTGAGAATGATCAAATGTATTACATTTTTAATTTTTCTTCATACTTTTAAAAGAAAATAGAACTTTTGATAAAGTAGAAGTCCTGTATTCTCCTCCTAGTTCCATCCTTTTCCTCTCCTCCCAGAGACAACTATAATGATTTTGTGCATATCTTTCCAATCAGTCTATTTTAAAAGCATGTATTATATATGCACACATGCACACATCTGTGTTTTAAAATCATATATCATACATTCATGGGTATGTGCATGTGTGTGAACATGTATGTAAATATGCAATTCTGTACATATTTTCCATTACTTGATTTTTATATTCAGCATTGTTTTTGAGATTTATCCATGTTGATGCATATTAATCTAGATAATTCATTCTAACCACTGTATAGTATTTTATTCTGTGAACACCAATTTTTAAATTGTTATATCTATTTTCCTAACGATGGACAGTGGGTAGTGTGTTTTTTCTTTATTGTTAATATTGTGGCATAAACAATATTTCTCTCACCTTATGGACAAATTCAGGAGCCTTTCCAAGGTCCTAATCCTGTTTGAACATTTCTGATCTTTTAAATCTTGTGTATTTTGAACTGTATGTATTTCTATTATAATCTGAAAATATTTGATCATCTTTGTAATGTAAAGAAGTAACAATTACCCCAAACCTAATTTTTTGGCTTCCTATTCCTAGATAGCTATTTTTAGCAAGTCTAACCTGATATCCTTTCAAGTACCTCTATTGCAGGATATCTTAGCAGTTATTACATTAAACTTGTTATATTAAGCTATCACTTACCTTTGCAAGTGACCTATTCAGATAGTCAATTATACATTTTTGTCTCAATCTTTGTATTTTGGAGTTGATTACAAAAGTCTTTGCTGTTGAAAATATTTGAAGTCATTCCAAGTCACTATATCTCTCATTGAGCTGAAATCCATTTTTTTAAGGAGAGAAATTTTTAGTTTGCCTCATATTTCTTGGGAATAATTGCATTGATTGAATAGAATGACACAAGATACAGGTTAAGTGAGATTCTTAATGTTCTTATTCTTTACTCTTCAGTTATATCACTTAATCCCCCGGAGAACAGCTGACCAGCACATTTAAGTAAAACCTAAATCTCTAAAATCTTACAGAAGCTTAAGAGGGAGGTGAACACTAAGATTAGCACTACTGACCTGCTGTACAAAACACAGCCCACCCATCAGCGGCCGGGTGTCCACCTGTCTGAGCCCACCCTGTTTCCTCTGCCCCTAATGCTCTGGGGGGCAAAGGCTTGGAGGGGGAGTCCTAGAGGTCAGGGTGATGAAGACCTGGTTATCAGGAAGTGGGTAAACCTCAGGCCTGCAAGGAAGTCCACCACCCCTCCTGGAGCAGGAATTCTCATCGCCATTCTTAGGGGATCTGCATCTGGTTTGTTAAGGAGCTCGATGAATTCCGTACACAGGGCGTTGGTGAATATACACAGATGTGGGCCGGCATTTCTATCATTCACACTTATCAGGGAAACCACGGGGTGCCTGACACCAAGAGTGTCTGCAGAGGGTCCTTTGCTCCTTGTCCAGACTGATGAGAGAAGAGAGGGCGGGTGCCTCCTGGGCCGATGGAGTTACTTCAATTGTATGAGTTTCTATGAAAGAATTCCTGTGGCTGATAAGAACCAGTTGAAGGCAGGTACAGTCATATGAGAATATTTGCTGTTATTGACTGCAAATATTCAGAGGGAGAGAGAGCACAGATGAGAGGGGAGCGAAGGGAGACACTTGTGGGAAACTTTCTCTGTATCTTAAGTGATGACCATGAATTCTTACTGTCCCTGAAGCTGCATGCTTTGAAAGCAGGGCTGGAGATGGTCCGGAAGGTTAATTACTGTCACATGGAGAGTTTATGACATTCCCTAGCTTCCATCCATGGAGTGACCCATGGCAAAGGCATGGTCTCAGGATGTAGTGTGGAGCCCGCCAGAATCTTTCATGTTTTTTTTTCGTGTGTGTGTGTATGTGTGCGTGTGTGTGTGTGGTACTGGGGATTGAACCCAGGGGCATTCTGCCTCTGAGCTATACCCCAATCCTTTTATTTTTTATTTTGAAACAGGGTCTCTCTAAGTTGCTGAGGGCCTCACTAAGTTGCTGAGGCTGGCCTCGAACTGTGATCCTCCTGTCTCAGCCTCTGAGTACTGGGATTACAGGAGTATGCCACCATGCCCGGCTGTCTTTCATGTTTTTATATTCACACTACAGACAGTGACAATTTCTCAAGATTTGGGTATATGTACCTTACATAAAGACAGTTATTTGGTGATGCGCTTTCTTAATGCTTATCTTCTTATACTTTTCACGATACCATGCCAATCTTCAAGCACAACAATGAGAACTATATTTAGCTCCTCAATTAAAATAATTCATGATAGATTTCTTTTTCCTTTTTACCAGGCAATCTTTGAAGTCATATCCTCTGAACATTCCTACTTGCTCAGCTTGGAGATCTTGATACGCATGTTCAAAAATTCTAAAGAACTGAGCGATACGATGACTAAAACCGAGAGGCACCACCTTTTCTCCAATATCACGGATGTCTGTGAGGCCAGCAAAAAGTGAGTGCACATCAGTCTGCCTTTGGTTGTATGCGGTGCAGCTTACTAATACACCCGCCCGTATTGATACACACTTAATGCGCTCGGGTTGTAAAGTGTCATCCATTCAGTGGCCTTTTCGTCTTCATTCCTTGAAGTAAAGTTTAAGATATGTTACATGTTGCTGGTGGACAGACAGATGCTAAGTATGTACTTAATTGTCACAGCAGACAGCTACCTAAGGATCCTTCATTCCTTCTCTGTCCTGATCTGTTTACTCTTTTTCTTCTAATTATACTGATGAGAGTCTTGGCTTGGTGCTAGTCTGTGATACTTGTCCATTTGAGTAAAAAAAGAGTAGGCCATAGGCCTAAGTATATGGCTAGAATGTAACACTATTTTATTTTTATTTAATTTTTGTCATGAAAAGTCAGTAAAATTGTATCATAAGTTTTCATATACTCAGCCAGGTGCAGTGGCGCATGCCTGTAATCCCAGTACTTGGAAGGCTGAGACAGGAGGATGGCAGGTTTGAGGCCAGCCTCAGCAACTTAATGAGACACCTAGCAACTTAGTGAGACCCTGTTTCAAAATTTAAAAATAAATAAAAAGGGCTGGGGGTAGCTTGGAGGTAGAACACCCCTGGGTTCAATCCCTAGTACCAAAAAAAATTATGATTCTATAAGGAAATCAATTTTTTCTTGTTTTTACTTAAATGGTAGCATACTATAAATGTGATTCTGCCCCTTATTTTTTTCATCTCGATCTTGGAAATCATTACACACCACATAAACATCTACTCACTTGTTTTCACTCTATTTCCTTGCAAATTATTTATTGAGGAGACCAGGTAATTTGTTCTGTAACACTTCCCAGAAGACATGTCATGTGTAGTTGGTGATCAATGTCAGATCCATTAATTCATTACGGCCTGCAGAATGGTGTTAATCTAACTTACTCCTCCTTATTAATTTATTAGTATTAGTATAAAGAGGAATGCACATCCACCTATTGATGGACCCAGCGGTAAGATTCAAGTTATTTTATTTATTGATGTTCAGATTTTCCCAGCTTCGATCTTAGTAATCTTTGACCATTTTCTTGCTCTATGGTACTTCAGATGTTAAATGACCATTTTTTTTTTTTTTTTTTGCGGTACCGGGGATTGAACGCAGGGGCGTTCTACCTCTGCGCTACGCCCCTGGCCCTATTTTTTATACTTTATTTTGAAACCGGGTCTCATGAAGTTGCGGAGGGCCTCACTAAGTAGAGAGAGAGAGAGAGAGACAGAGAGACAGAGAGAAAGCTGAGGCTGGCCGCGAACCCCGATCCTCCGGTCTCCGCCTCTCAAAGTACTGGGATTACAAGCGTGCACCACCACGCCCGGCTTAAATGACCATGTTTTGTAGTTCCTTCTTCAGGCCAGTAATCAGCCAATTCCCTGAAGAGCCCTGGTGTCTTTTGATGTGAAGTGGTATTTTAAGAAACCTAGTGCAAATGCTAGAGGTGCTCATTGCTAAGTGATTTTAGGCTGTTTTAGTAGATAGGCAGAAAAAAAATCCAAATTCAAATCTACAAAACAAGATATACTCAAAGAAGCCTGTAGGTACTCCAAACTCACCGAAAGGTATACATAAAATACATACACATTTTTCTGTATTGATTATACCTCCACAAATCTTAAAAAATTTTAAAAAGGAAGCTCATCTTCTATCTTATTCTATCTACACTGTTTCTTGCTAAAAAATAGGCTATTGTTTGTTTTTTAATATAAGCTTATAAGCCGGGTGTGGTGGCGCACGCTTGTAATCCCAGTACTTTGGAGGCTGAGACAGGAGGATCGCAGGTCGCGGCCAGCCTCAGCTACTTAGTGAGGCCCTCTGCAACTTAGCGAGACTCTGTTTCAAAAATAAGGAATAAAAAATAGGGCCGGGGGTGTAGCTCGGAGGTAGAATGCCCCTGATTTCAATCCCCAGTATCACAAATAATAACAACAACAATAATAATAATAATATAAGCTTTTACATATGTATATTAGTATCCCTCTACTTTTATTAGATAAATGAAAGCCTATCCCACACATTTTTCTCAGCCTTTCTTTATTCACAAGCCAATATATATGAGAGATTTCTCCGTGGTAGTTTATAGAGACAGATGTTCCATTAAGTGGCTAGGTCATAGTTTATCTATCCAGCCCTCTATTTATGAGCATTAGGATTATTTTTAAGTCTCACTGTTACAGAGGCCTGCTTTGTGCTTCTGCCCTGCTGTGTTTTAGCTGTTGTATCTTTGGGATAGATTCCTGGAAGTAGAATCGCTAGATAAAAGGGTAAATGCACGTGCAGTTTCATAAGATACTGTCAACGTCCCTTCCTGGCAGTGTAGCGTTTTGCATCGCCACCAAGAGTAGACTAGGTGGCTCCCCCACAGTCCTTCCAGCAGAGTATGTAAACACAGCTTTAGAGTTTTTGTCAGTCTCATAGGAAAGAAGGATTATCTGGGTGTAGTTTTAGTCAGTGTTTCTCCCATAAGCCTTTCCATATAAATAAGAGCCATCTGAGACATAGTATATATTCAGGAAATATATATTGTTATTTCTTGATAATGTTGAAATGGATTAAAATGATATCAACAAAAGTACTAAAATGATATCAACAAAAGTGGGGGAAGGAGGGAGTTTTCTTATGCTTGCTAAAACCCTGACATATATGTTTTGCCCAGATCAGCAGTATTGATGTGAAAGTTTAGTTTAGCTCATTATAGGGAATTATCTGCTTAACAAGGAGAGGCAAAAAGTATTAGCATTTCTTCTGCTCAGAAAGATAGAAGCTATTACTGGCAGCTTGCGTGAAAAGTTGATAAAACCATACAGCAAGTAGAAATGATGAACATAACTGAATTCATCAAACACCCAAATATTAAAATCCCAGCTATTCCCTCCAGCGTAAAGGAAGTGTGCACTCACTTATGCAGTATTACTTTACATGAAATAATTATTATTTATTCCAAGCATTTGTAATAACCTTTTCAACAGAGCATATTCAGCTCACTAAGTAGACTGCTCTCAGTGGGTCTTGCAGGATAAGTAGCAAAGGCATTCATGTATACTTGTGCATTTCTTAACAACCGGGTTGAGTTCTGAGAAATGCATCGCTGGGGTGATTTCATCGTTGTACAAACACCCTAGAGTGTATTTACACAAACCTGGATGGAATAGCCTACTACCTATCTAGACTGTGTGACACATGCATATGGTACGGGCTGTTGCTCCTAGAGCGACGATGACCAAAATGACATGAAATTAAGTCAAGCGCAAGATAAAGTAATGCAATCAAGACACCCAGTAATCACGAGATGTATGAGGCTGCTCCTGGCCTAGCAGAGCATACTGTTTTATAGTAAACTTTATATAAGTAGAAGGAGTACACTCAAAAAATAACAATAAAAATCTAGTATAGTAAATAGGTAAACCTGTAACACGGGTGTTTGTCATTGTCGAGTTTTATGTACATAATTGTATTGCTGTCCTTTTATACACCTGGCGAAGCAGTAGGTTTGTTTATACCAGCATCACCACAGCCAAGTGGTACATGGCACTGTGACATCACAATGGCTAGGAGGTCACTGGGCACTAAGAACTTTTCCACTCATTTATATTCTTATGGGACCACCAGCATATATGCGGTCCATTGTTGACCAAAGAGTTATGCAGTGCATGTCAGTATTGTGGTTAGTAAGCATGTAAAACTCATCAAAATTCATACTATTCTAGAAGAGGTCAGGGGTAAGAGGGAAGGGGAGGGGAGATTAGGGAGTAATGGGGAATAAAAATTATCAAAGTGTGTTATATGCATTTATGAATATGCCACAATGACACCCATTATTTTGGATAGTTGATATGCACTAATAAAAAAAAAACCTCACAAACTTTTCAGCTTCCATTAAAAGAGAAAGGCAGAATTATTCTTATCCTTTACAGTTTTGTTGTATTTTCACTCGAAATGCAATGCTTTAATTTGGATAGCTGCCTATGGGATATTTGATCTCTTGCATTTCAGCTAAGACTGTTCAGCTTCTACTCGATAATCCTGTATCACAATAACATACAAAAGCGTATTTGATTTCATTGGAAAGTCATTTCATATGTGGTCTTTTAAAAAGTCAAAGCGCTTGAAGACTTGCAGAGCCCGTGTCATGATGTAATCCTTCTCATGAAACTTCAAGCGTGACTCTTAAGTGATGAGCGCTTACTGTGCCTCCCATGCATTTCCAGTCCTAAGAAAATGTAAAATAAAATCTTAAATAAGACAAACGATCAGCGTCCAGGTTGGACATTGCTGGCTAAGCATGGCATTGTTACGTGCGTCACAGCCAGGACTATCATCATTGTTTTTCTTTGACCTAATGAAAAGGGGTAGCTATAGGTGATAGCAGATTTAGTGTAGGTTGATGCCAGAACATTCTGGAAATCCACATTAATGATGTGGTATCTGGCCCATTTTGTTGTGATTAAGGTTTGCTTGCTGTTTACCAATACATGACACTAAGAGGCCCTTTGGTGTTAGTTGATATTATTAGAAAACAGGCAGGCAGAGCCACAGATCATTCTGATTCTGTGTGTGAGTGTGTATGCGTGCATGCGTGCGTGTGTGTTTGTATCGGTGGTGTGTCCCTACCAAATCATTTTCTTCTTTATAAAAAATTGTCCATTTCTTCACGGTCAGCACTCATGGGGCCTCCTATTCTGCAAGACTCCCCTGTTCTAGAGCATGTCAGCTGGTGGCATCTGTCCCATGGCTGTAGGTCCACTGGGGCCAGTAGTGGCTAGTGGGACATCCCCAGCGTGTGTGCAGAGGAATCCCATTTCCCCTGAAATGGGAAAGTTTAGGCCATGCTGGAAATTATCGACTTAGGGGCCTTAGTGAGAATCAAAGGAGGGGAAGGGGCGGTGGTGGAGGCCTTCCTGTGGCTGAGGCATTTCACTGCTTGCTGAGGAATTTCACTAGTGCTGCATTCAGCAATTCAGTAGGGGGCCCATGTCCCAGCAAGGGAGCCAGCAGTGTGGGCTTTACCTTAGAGGGGAGGGAGAAATGATGGGAGATTGGAGCCAGTTGTCAGCTGTGTGGGAACTTGACTGGGGGGGAGGAGAGGGCCCTAAGAGGAAGGGCTGCAGAGACACCCAGGACATACATTCTTGAGGAAGAGGAGGAAAAGGAGGAGGAGGAGGTGGAGGAGGAGAAAAAGAGAGGAGAGTTTGCTTCGCCTCCCAGGTTTCTGCATGGTTGACTGTGATTGGAGGTTCTATTAGCCAGGATATGAGAGAAAGAGGCTTAGTGGTGAGGGAGATAAGGAATTCAGTTTGGGGCATGTGAAGTTTGAGTGACTGGAATGTGAGAGGAAGATGTCTTGTTGAAAGGAGAAAAACAGATCAGAACTTCAGAAAAATCTTGAATAATGATGTAGATTTGAACCACAGAGGTAGTTCTTGTCACTGTGGGTTTATCTGGGATATTAGATCTCACATCAGTGGTTTTTAAGGGGTGGTAGTGGTGGTGGTGGTATTTACCCCCTAGCGCTACTTGGAAATGCATTTTTTGGTTCCACAGTGATGTGGGGGTTCTACTGGCATTAGTAGGTAAGGGCTGGGGTGCCAGGCATCCTGCAGTTGGTAGCAGTCCCAGACAAACATGAGTTGTCCCACCCACATACCAGCAGTGCTCTTGAACTGCATAGAAGAAATGAAAAGAAGACCAAGGTCAGAATTTTGGCATAGAAACATTTAAGAAGCCCGTGGAGCCAGGTGTAGTGGCACACGCCTGTAATCCCAGGACTTGGAAGACTGAGACAGGAGGATGGCAGGTTTGAGGCCAGCCTCAGCAACTTAATGAGGCACTCAGCAACTTAGCAAAACCCTGTTTCCAAATAAAAAATAAAATAGGGCTGGGGGTGTAGCTTGGAGCTAGAACACCCCTGGATTCAATCCCCAGCGCCACAAAAAAAAAAAAAAAGGAAGAAAAGAGAGAAAGAAGGAAAGAAAAAGAAGGCTCTGGGTTGGGACCGAGGTGAAGTAACAGGAGAGCTGCTTGGTGGGCCTGGATCTTCCTCTTGTCCTTGGGCAGTGGAGGGTGGACCTCTGTGGTTCCCTCGTCCCATTTCCCTCTCTCAATGCCTGGATCTGGCAGCTGTTTGCTTTCTAAGGCTCTTTACCAGGTGCATGTGGGGAAGTAGCTGGAACCCCACTGATCCTGTGTTTGTCCCCTCTAGGAAGGTGTCACTCTTTTTCATGGAATGTCTAGAGTGAAATCCTTTAAGTTCAGGAAGTACCAACATGTCCCCAGGTCAGGGCCAGGGCAGAGCCTTTGACCTCCAACCCAGATCCACTTTCTTCTACCTTAACTGTGCTGAATTTTGTTCTCTGTCTCATGAACTCTCCCTGATTTTCTGATCTGTCTGTCTTGTAAGGACCAAAGATGTCCTAAAGCCTAATCATCCCATGAAAATAGGAGTGTTAGGTGTCTTCTTTCATTTAGAAATGGATAGACTTAATTCATGACCAAATGCCACTACTTCATAACCAAATGCCACAAACTATTTGTATGTGCTTTGCTGGTTTGCAGAGTTCCTTTATATTTTTCGTGGTTCTTCCTTCACAAATCTATATTCATTTAGAATAATTTATGGAAAATTTTCATAGATTAATTTACATTAGTGTGTGTGTGTGTGTGTGTGTGTGTGTGTGTGTGTATGTGTGTGTTACTAGGGATGGAACACCGGGGCATTCTACCTCTGAGCTATACCCCTAGCCCTATTTTATTTATTTATTTTGAAACAGGGCCTCACTAAGTTCCTGAGGCTGGCCCTGAACCTGAGATCCTCTTATCTCAGCCTTCCAAGTACTGGGATTACAAGCATGGGCCACCATGCTTGGCCAATTTGCATTAATTTGCAACTGGATAGGATCTAATTCTAAAAATTAGGATTTTTGGAATTAAAGATATACTCTTGATAAAAGATTGATTCTATCAGGAAAGGAAATTATCTATTGCACAAAACTGAATGCTAACCCTGCTGTTCTGTTGAGAAACTCTAAGGTCTATGTAAGGTATTTTGTGTTAGAAAGTTTTCTGGAAATGAGAATTAGATGAGTCTTTAAATAAAATGATATATTTTTACTCTTAATTCTGAGTTTTCATTTTCAGTATCAAGGTTATGTTAACAATCTTTTGTGCTATTATTTGTATCTTATAAAAATAGGCTGCCAAAGAACTTTGCAAGGTTCTTATTTCCTTTTTACCATTAAAAATTAAGACTTAGTATTTCTTTGGAAAGCCTTTTGAAGTTAAAGCTATACTTGTCTTCAGTTTTTGCAGAGTGAAATAAAAATATACATCAATGTGCTTTTGTGTCCTGAGGAACTGAATTTCTTCTCAACATATAATGAGCAGCTAATGCCAAATTCTCTGGCTCCTGCTTTGTGTGTCAGAGTAAATTATAATAATAGTAAACATACGAAACAGTATTTATCCAGTGCTTTCTTCCCCAGAAGATAGTTTTGCATAATCTTAATCAGATTATATTAAAATATTGTAGGACATTAAATACTCTTTTAATAGTGCACATGCTTTATGAAATGACTTGATATGGTAATGACGTTTTGTTCAAATAATGACCCTGTGTATCTGCATCATGAATTATGTTTTCTATTTGGCCATTAAAATTCTGAATGTTAGTGCATTAACCAAATAACAGCAAACCTTCAAAAGTCTTTAATAGTATTAATATTAACATTTCCTCCTCCCTGACTAATTTATAAAGCTAAATTTTAAAAGAAAAACGTATTAAATTTAACGAGTCTAGAGAATATGGAACTCTTTAAGTTGTAGGACCTGTTTAATTTTTGGCCTGGAGTAATAGCTGTTGCTGGTGTTTCTTGTTAGCAAATATTCTTTCCTTATTCAATATACAACATAATTTACTAGAGAATCTTTGATAGATAAAGCTATTACCTGATCTCCCTTAACAGATAAACTTTATTCTTTCTAAAACCAATTTCTTCAGCTGATAGTTGAGGGACAGTGACATTCAGAGCTGATCTTAATGACATTTTTTGATGTTTTCTGTATCCTGAGATGAATGAACAAAAAAGTTCATTTGAAATTCACTGCAAGTATTCCACAGTGATGTGGGGGGTTCTAGTCCACTTGGCCTGCCCTTATCAATAGCTGGTGTCTGCAGTAATAGCAAAAGAAATACGTAGTTATTTATGGATCATGTTAAGTAGAGAAATAAGAATGACAGATGTCTTGATATAGATGTATCCCTTTCATTAATACTGCAGAAAAACAGTGACTGATCTGAAGTCTTTGTAAAATTGATCAGGAATCTATGATCCCAGCAGCTCTGGAGGCTGAGGCAAGAGGACCACAAGCTCCAGGCCAACCTGGGTAACTTAGCAAGATGCTAAAAAAGGGGTTGGGGATGTAGCTCAGTGGTAGAGTGCCCTCAGCTTCAGTCTCCAGCACTGCTAAAAAGAAAACCACCAAAACCCCCCAAAATGAAAAACAAGCAAACTAAAAAACAAGGAACAAGACAACAGCAACAATATTTTGGAACCTGAAAAACTGGAGCTGGAATATGAGTAATTATCACAGGCATTCCAAGAAGTTTAAATCCAACTGGTAGTGAAGAAAACCAAGACACAACCAGATTGAATCCCCAGAGCTCGGAGAGGTGCAGGAATTGATGAAATTGGGGTGAAGGTGTGACCGAAGACAGGGGCTTTGTGAAAGTCTGTTGAGAAGCAGTCAGACCCAGACCCCTCTTTGGCTCTACAAAGCTGGGCAGTGCCCCTTGCCACCCCAGTGGCACGATGACACAGGGGACACAGGACGGGCCCAGGCCCGTGAGATGACGGCACTCCCATACAGGACACTAGGACGCAGTGACAGTACCACCAGGAGCCATCTGCTCCTAACCTCCTTTTGAAGCATTGCTTAGCCAGGCGCACATGTTCACTGGGCCCTCTTTTGTCAAATGGTAATTGGCATGGTATGGGTTAAAGAGCATTTTATAATTTTTCAAATATGTTCAAATACTTTAGTATTGTTATCATTATTAAGTTTCACAGAAAGTAACAAGTTGAAAATATGTAAATCCTCAAACTTTAAAAATATGTTCACTTTAGTAACATGTTGGGCAAGTACTTATTGATGGTAAATCTTAGCTTCTTCCTCTACCCAATGGGGATGATAGTTTACCTAAACTTATAGGGTTGTTTTGAGAATTAAAGAAGATCATACATGTAATGTATTTACCAGCACATCATTAGATAAGCTCTCAAATGACACTTACTTTGCTGATATTACTCTCATTTTGATCATCTGTGTCTGACACTCTGACATGTCTCTGGATTCTGCATTTATTGACTTCTGTGTATATCCTCTCTGTATGTGGCTCTGCCAGCATTGGTCTAGGGCTAGGGTTAGAGGCCAGGTCTTCTTTTAAAAATACAGAATCTTTTGCCTGGCGTGGTGACACACACCTGTAATCCCAGTACTTGGGAGGCTGCAACAGGAGGATTGCAGGTTTGAGGACAGCCTCAGCAGCACAGTGAGAGGCTGTCAGCAACCTAGCAAAACCCTGTTTCAAAGCAAACAAACAAAAAATCAATAAATAAAAAGAGTTGGGGGTATAGCTTGGAAGTAGAATGCCCCTGGTTCAATCCCCAGTGCTAAACAAACAAACAAACAAAAACAAAAGTAAACAAAAAATATAGAATCTAGCACAATGGTTTGCATTAGTTTGGTCTTAAAGATGGTTGTGGTGCTGTAATACAGCATTTTAGTAATGATCTTTATTTTGACACTGAGTGAAGTCAAAGCGAATGGATTCTTACATAACCATATAGCATATATTAGTTGTGGCAGGCAAGGACTGAAATCTGAGCTGATTGCTTCCTACCAGCCCGATGTCTTCCTGGTGAGTGGTAGATGCTGTGGACCAGTGTTTCAGAGCAGGCCCAGCATGCTCCAGTGGGGCTGTTCTCCTGTTGGGCCTGCTACATGCTTTTTTTTTTTTTTTCTTATTTTCATTGCCTTTGCAAGCTCCAAGAACCTGTGGATTCTGAGTTGTCACTTGGAGACTTAAGCTTGGATAATGATCAGGGCAGACTGCTACCACGCTTAGTTACTACCACTATCAATCTTACACTAGAGTAGAAATCTGTGGAAAAAGAAACAATGACTGGGGTTTAGTTGCACTATTTCATCTGCATTACATTTACAGCTGTGGATTTTGAACCATTACATGGGTTTTTGATTCTGCCAGTTGTGAGTAAAACAAACAGGACCACACAGTTTTTCTGGCCCAAAGAAAAGATCTTAATGTAAACTTTGTGATCTAGCCAAGTTAAATCTAGCACTTGATTGAAGCACAAGGAGGATGGTTGATGAATTGTTTCACAGTAAGCTCTTTTGAGCTTTCCTTTATTTGTTAATTGTGGTATGTTGCTATATATTATTAGCATCAGGGCATTGATACCCCCCCCAACAGTTTTCTTATTTTATCTGTGTCCTGTGAGGTTCGTTCCATCATTTCCCTTTTGCTGGTCAGGAGACTGAGGCCTAAATTAACTATGTGAATCTGCTTAAAGTTACTTGCTTAAATGGGATTGAAACTAGTGAGGTTTTTGGTGCTTTGGAATGTCTTCATACGATCACTTGTTAAAAAGTACACATGCACAGTATTTTAAGTGCAATTAAGAGTTTAGTCTAAAAAACTGAATTTCAATTTAGGTTTCCACTATGGATTATGTATCTGGAAAATCATTGGGATTTGCTCCTTTTGGTGTATATCACCCCTGGAGCGAATCAGAGACAGCGATTAGACTCCTCTTTCATATATGGATGCCTTTGACCTCTTAGAATATGGAGACCTTGCTGGGCATGGTGGCACATGCCTATAATCCCAGTACTTGGGAGGCTGAGACAGGAGGATTTCAGGTTTGAGACTAGTACATGGTAACTAAGTGAGACCCTGTTTTAAAATGAAAAAATAGCATAGGGCTGGAGGTATAGGTCAGAGGTAGAATACCCCTGGGTTCAGTCTCTAGGTGGGGGAGAGAGAGAAAGAGAGAGAAGAAGGAGGAGGAGGAGGAGGAGGAGGAGGAGGAGGAGGAGGAGGAAGAAGGAAGAAGAAGACAAAGAAGTGAAGACCTTAAATCTAAGAGCATCTTGCTCTTTGTGACACAGCTCTGTGGCACATACATCATGGGCACTGTCACCTTTTCATTTTCTTACAGCCCTTGACCCCCAAGTGAGGGGACCTGTCGTGTCCTCATCACAAGCCATCTCTGAGTGTGTCTTCACAGTTGAAGCGCTACAGCATGCTCTAGAAATAAGTGAATTGATGGTCAAAGTGTCCTTTGGTTCCTCTAGCATCAGAATAAAATGACATCTACATAACATACAAATTCCTCAAACTACTTCTAAAGAGACTTGAGGAAGAAAAGAAAATGAATGTTTGGAAAGGGCTGATTTAATTCATATTACAGTTTTCTGCTCCTCGGTCTGAAAAATCAGATGTTTCCAAAGTAAACTTTTGTAGAAAATTTTGCGAGTCTTTCTTAGGATTAAAGTGAAAGACTTCTTTATCCCTGAGGTGGTAATGTAAATCCTGAGCCAGCTCACATCAAAATTTATTTTAATTTTCTAGGATGTCAACTGTGTAAAAAGCTGTGAAAATATGATTTTCTTGAAAATTTTTGAAGTCAAAATTTCTGTATTCCAAAAAATAAAAGACAGGTGAAAACTGTTTTGAATATTAATTCAGTATGTTATTGTCATTTTATGTAATTTTTAAGAATGTGGATTAATCAAATACCCGTGTTTTTAGATTTTGAAAATATATTTATAGAAAAATATCCTGAAGAACATGTGAATATGGCAAATGGTATTTGTTAAAGAACTTAACAGATATTTTATCTATACAGTGTTTTCTTTGGATTTCAAAAAAAGGTTTCGGGAAATGATTTGGACTTGGAAAAAAATTTGGTGGAAAGGTTCCATAGAAATGTCAAGATTGGCTAGGATTGACCTTGTCACTTGTGGGGGCTTCAAACAAAGGTCCCTTTGTGACAAGAAAAACTGTCTCTGTATCGGGAGTTCATTGGAATTTCTTTTCTAGCAGAGAAGAGTGATATGAACAACCAGAGCCGGGCACAATAGGAGTATTTGTACTTATCTGCTGAAGCTGCCCTACTTCTTATGCTTTTTGTGTGTGTGTGTATTCCATGCAAACCACTTAGTTGTGCACATGTATCCAATTATGTGTCGATGTCTTTGAAGAGCATGTTGTGTATGAGATGTTTTCCAGTATATTCTCCATAACCTATTCTCACAAGTTGAATTTTTACTTGAGTCCATTCTGTGGAAAAGAGCAGACATGATTAAGCCGTGAAATTATTCTCTTGGATTTTTCTATGTAGCCTTATATTAAAGATCTTTGGGAGGACTGGTTTTAAAAAATCTGTAGCAGATTTAGCTACTTCACCTTTAATTTTGGGGGCATCTGATATAATCACTCAAAAATCCATGTCTTGCAAGCTTTGAAAAGTGTTCAAGGCCGGGCACAGTGGAGCACGCTTGTAATCCCAATACTTGGGAGACTGAGACAGGAGGATTGCAGGTTCAAGGACAGCCTCAGCAAGTAGTGAGACTCTCATCAACCTAGTGAGACCTGTTTCAAAATAAAAATTTAAAAAATAGTGCTGGGGGTGTAGCTCAGAGGTAGAATGCCCCTGGGCTCAATCCCCAGTACCAGGGAAAAAAAAAGTATTCAATATGAGTGAAGAGTTTGGTTCACCCCATCCACGTCTATGCTGTCCCGGGCCACTGTGTTTAAACGCCTCCTGTCTGAACCTTCCTTTTTCCCTTCATCTCTTTTACTTTTTTTATCTTTCTGGCCAATATCCAGTTTACTTCTGCAAAACTACTTCTGTGATCAGAATATCACTTTATTAGAGTGTCATAGTAGCATTTTACTATCTGATAAATTTAAAGATCAAGTTATCATTTTTATTAATAGTTCTGAGAAGTGTACACCAGGTGATTTTCTTGCGACTTGTGAAATATCCTTTCCATCAGGGAGAGGGAGAATGAAATATCATAACCTAGGCTGAAACACTCTTCCCCTGCATGCTGTTGAGCTAACATACTCTTCTGGGCTCCTGGAAGCCAGAGTATTTGGGACTTGGATGTTCAAGTCGGAGACACTTGTGTGTGCCTGCTTTATTTCAGATTTTCTCCACAGAAATGAATTCCCAACTTTGAAGACTTGTTTTTATGGACTGCATTTCTCTTTCCTGACACTTTATCTTTCCAGGAACAAGAAATCTTAATCTCATCCTTAGGCAGGTCATTTCCTCTCTCTGCATATCAGCTGCTATGTGAGGGTAGAACTCATGTTTATCAGAATAACTAAAGAATCTAAACCAGGGTCCTCCCGTGCTGTGGGTGTGTTATCTCTAGCTGCCAATGGAGATTGCTTACTCCTACCAGAGAATTTTCTAGGTAGTAAATCCTCCCTGTGGTATGTGTTCAGAATGGTCTCACAGAGGGCTGCTTTGCAAACTTAAACTAAGGCTCAGAAGTCTGACTTATGTGAGGGTCTGGATGAGGTGAAAGCTCTTAGGGTATGTTATGAGGAAATATAGCTGTCTGTGTAAATTGCTAGTAGGAGGATGATATAGAAAAGTAATTATCTGAGGGTGAACATCCAGGCTCCTAAACTTGGATGGAGCAGAGGGCTTTAGAAGCAGATCTGCTGTCTCCTTTGAATTTTTCTTGAGGACAGTGTGGCATAATGTTTTTGATAATTTTAGTGAATGCATTTCTTTGAAAAAACCTGGAATTGAGTGGTAGGTCAAGTTTGACATGGTAAAACTTGAATTGTCGTAAACTGCTTCTGAGTCCCTTGCAGTGCCTGCTTTTTAACTTGTGGGCTACATGTGTCCTCATCAGGGACTGGCTCCGTGTTGATCCATCTGGAGGAAGCTTCTCTGTGTTAAAAATCCAAGAACCCTATGGTGGAGAGGGTCCTCCCATCACCAGTCACAGTAATAAATATACATGGTGAAAAACTCAAATTCTGCCACAGGGCATACAGTGTCCAGTACAGCCAGTTTGGGGTTAACTTCCAGAGAGAGTCTCTGCATATTCAAATATAATTTTGAATACAATCATGGCCTGCTATATACACAGTTACTCACCTATTTGCTTTTCTTTTAGTTTATCAAGTAGCCAGAGTTTGAAATGAAGAATAACACTGTGTATCTTTTTTTTCCCACCCTTCCTCTCTCCTCAAATAAACCAGCCCTTCCTCTATCTAGTGTCTTCTCTTGTGGAACTTTAAATGAATAGTTCCACACAAGCTACGGGATTTGTTTTCTTTGGGTAATGGTCATTTCTTTGAATATGGGACTTTTCTAGAGCATTACCTCTTATTCTTTGATAAAATATTTTCCATGGATTTCTTAGAATAATTTATTGATGAAGGATGGGGCATGCCTGCTGCTAATATATTTCTCAGAGTAGATCACGTGGTACCTGAGCTCTTTCTACTTTTGTTTTATGATTAATGGTTTCCATACACATGTTCCCATGAGGTTGAACACAGCATGCTCCCTCTTTCTGTTTCAGCTGTCACGCTGTAAACAAGTGTCCTTTTCATGCTCATTTAGTGCCACATTTTATGCATTTTTGTGTTTGGGTGTTGATTTTGCTTTTGAAAGTGTCTCCCAAGTGTTATGCTAAAGTGCTGTCTAGGCTTGCAAGTATTTTGTGCTGCACCTTATGGAGGAAATTCATGCTCTGGGTAATAGTTCTAATACTGTGCTTTTGGATGCGCTCAATGTTAACAGATCAACAGTACTTTATAGTTGTATAATTAAAACTATTGTTATAGTGCTATTGGCATGAGTTCAATGTTAAAGAATCAAATATATTATGTATATATGAAATAAGGTATCTTTAAACAAAATCACGTATAAAACAATATTATGCATTGGTCAGTTGATAAAAATGTGGTGTTGAGAGGCTTGTAGGATCCTAACCCTGTGTTTCCAATAGAAGCAATAATTCAGTGTTCACCAGTTCAGTGTTCCCGGGAAGTTTATAGAATGTAATGAGAATTGGCAATAAATGCAAAACCAGAAGGGGCCAGGCCACGCTGGTTCTAGTTGGTTTTATTTCTTTCCCTACAGCTTAAGGTATAGCAGGAATAATTCAGTTTGAATGTAAGAATAAAAACAGCTTTCCAGTAATGAAATAACTTAGGACCGTGAAAACGGTGATTACATTTTAGTTGTGTGTTTCAAACACTGTAAAGCTTGAGACATCCAGAACTTTGCAGAGTAGCGCTGCTGGCTTGCATGGTGACTAGGAGTGTCATGAGTCCACTAGGGTTCCAGTCCCTGCTCTACCACCTGTCCTGAATGACCTGGGGCCAGCTACCTGACTGACATCATGCCTGGGGATTTCTAGCTACCTGACTGACATCATGCCTGGGGATTTCTGTGTGTAAAAGAGAGATGGAAGCAGCACCTACTTTGGGTTGTTGTGGAGGTTAAATTAGCACATGCAAAGCAGTTAAACTAAACAGAACCCTTGTCTATATCAGTTTTTCACAAACATAGCAGCCAAAATTAACACTGGAGAAATTGTTAAGGCTTTACAGAATAGTTTACTTATTATCTGAATATAGTGTGTTCAGCCAGGTGCTATTAATACTTTTTCATATTTCAGGAGAATTTATCAGCAAGGTTTCCATGGATTCTTGTCTACACTCCCTTGACCAGCTCCCCTAAAAATATACTGTTACTGACTTGGACATTTGCCAGCATGGTTTAAATAATTGGACTTAACTTCTGATATGGTTTATTCTGGCTCGGAATATACGTTGACAAGATTTTTCTGCTGATGGTATTCACCAAGACCACATTAAGATTATGAAGAGGTGGCTGGATATAATTTTTCTTCCACTAAAATCCTTCTATAATTGAACTGTAAAAATTCCCAATTAATTACAGTTCTTACAGAGATATCAATTACTGTAATTTGCAAACCCCATAACCTTTATAATGAAAGACAAACAGTTTACAGCCATACATTTTTCAAAATTTGATGGTAATTGCAACAATTAGTTCTTCCTCGCAGTTTAAACACCATTTTTCAGGTTAAGGTTAATGAAAGTTTATATTCTCATGTTCCTTTCTTTTTATATTAATATGGGAAACATTTTTAAGGGTAAGGAGCAGATTGATTGATAGATGTATAAAATATTTAAGATGAACAGTGTTGCTTTTCTTAGCAATTGAATGAAAACCAGAGGTTGCAAAATTGTCCCCCCCCACACATATGTGGAATTGGGCTTGTAGGTTCTTGACAAGCAAAAAGAGTTTAATGAATCCCTAATATCTCTGATTGCTTTTACATAGAATATACATTTGGAGGTTGAGATAGATTTCAGTAACCGTTTTGGTTTCAGGGGAATTCTTCTCAAATATCCCTTACATGTTTTGTCACTTGATAATAATAGCAATAACAACATCTACCACCATTTTCTTAACCCACTGTGCCAGGATACTGTGCTCAGTTCTTTAATGCTTTATCTTATTTAATTTTTTACTATTATCTATGCAAGAGATAGCATTTTACTTTGCAGCAGAAGAGAAACAGAGAGGTTAAATAAATCATACCCAAGTAGTTAAGTACTCAGATCCTACGTGGTAATCCAGGATTCAGACGCAGAACCCACTCAAGAGCCCTCTCTGCGGGGAGACAGAGGCAGCCAGGGGATGTGGCCAATTGAGCTCGAATGGCTACAGGATGATTCTGAGCTGTGGGGTCCCAGAAACCAGGGTGTGAGTGCAGTCCCAGCCACTCTGACCCTGGTGTGTAAGTGTGGGCTCAGAGTTGCCAGATCTTGATATTTCAGAAAGAGTGGAGAACCTAGATGTGTGGGCACATGCCTTTAATTTTTAAATGCTGGGAACTGATTTGGATTTTTAAAATACACATGCATTTAACTCGTGTTCACACACAGGTTCAGCCCTGCAGCAGCCGTGCTGCACGGTGCAGGGGTTGACCATTTGGTCTCAATTAGCCTGCTGGAATGGGTGGGACCTGCGCCTGTGAACCAGGCCGCGCTCCTTGAGTTGCCTGAGACCCTCTCTGCAAAGTTAGCAAGGGTTGGAAGGAAGAAAGGAAAATATGTCTTAATGCATTAGGGTGAATGCTGTCACCAGGATTTAGGGAAATGAAGCATAAAGACTTCCAAATACCCTTATCTCTAATATGATGTAATCTGAGGCATTAACAAAATATAGTTGTATAATTTTCAGTGAGACAGTATTCTATCTCCTTCATTCTACCCCTTCTATTAAAATTAGATGGACGATTGGTCAAATAATATTTCTTTTTCAGATTTTTTTATATTACACCAATTAAAGGATCATTCTTTTTTACTGATAAAAGAAGTTAAGAAATTCAAGTTGGCCTGGCAAGAAAAACAACTACACACACACACACACACACACACACACACACACACACACACACAAAATGAGAAATGCTTAAAATTAGGGAACACTTAGATAAGAGAATATACTGTGTAAGTACTACAGAGACATAGTGACGGAGACTTTTTGCATGAGTAACATCTGCAGGCCCTAGATACAGTGAAAGCGCCCCCAGCAAGCTAGCTACAGCTTACCAGTGAAGGATCTCCTATATATAATGCTTTTAGTCACCACTGTTTTTTTTTTTAAATGAATTTACCACCCTGTGTTATAGAGGGTGAAGTTCAGGTTTTGAAAGTCTAAGAAAAACTGAAGGCATCCCTTTCATCTTGTTTTAAAGGTTTCTGTAAACACTGGGATGGTCAGATTATTGACCTCTGTCCCTACACCTGCGGCTACACTTAGGTCAAAGCGTTGAGGAAGGACTCGCCCTGCACACATAACTCATAGTGTGGAAGCTACAGTTGTGGCTATTTCTGCTGGTGGAGAGGGAGGAAGGCACCGTGGTACCTTTTTTTTTTTTTAACCTATGTTCATTAACTTTCTGAGGAAATGACTTCCCTTTTCTTTTTCTCCTGTAAACTGTCAAGGTACCTTAAAAAAAACTTCCACAAGGAATTAAAATATAGAAACATAGAGATCTGTAAAAGAAAAGAGAACCTTTATGAAATTAGACATTTCAAAAATCTTGAGTTCTTTTAAAACTCCTATAGATTGTTCACCAAAGATAAATTATGCATACTTTTTTTTTGTGTGTGTGATACTGGGGATTGGACCAAGAGCCATTCTACCTCCGAGCTACACTCCCAGCCCTTTTTTAATTTTTTATTTTGAAACAGAGTCTTGCTAGGTTGCTGAAAGTATCAATATGTTGCTGAAGCGGTCCTCAAACCTGAGATCCTCCTGTCTCCCTCTCCCAAGTACTGGGGTTATAGGTATGTGCCACCACTCCTGGTATGCATACGTTTTAATGAAGGTAATTGCCTCTGGTTTAGGAGTATATCACTGATGAATGCAATAATAGAACCTATAAATCTATAAATGATTTTTTTGTTCAAATACCGCTTCTCCTGGGACAATCCTCTAGCTGAATTAGGGTTTTTAGTCTCCCCTCCCCCACCAAAGGAAAGTATTTACGCTGCATTTTTTGTTTAATTTTAGAAAGAAGCCAGTGGGTGTTTATTTTGCATAACTACAATGAGTTGTAAGGAAAGCACTTGGAAATGGTACTAATGGATAATGGAAAGATAGGCGAAACCACTTGGAAACCGCAAAGCTTTTTATAAGGTCTAGTTAAGCACTCAGGTATAATAACAGATGGTATCATTCTGCAGTTGAGTTTTGTGCTGGCTTTGTTAGCACAGGTGTCAAGACATTTTCAGAAGCTCATGTCTGAGGGCAGGGAGAAGAGCTGCTTACCACCTGAGCCATCGGGCACCCTGCAGGGCCTGGATCCCATGGTACAGCCATCCGGCAACTCTCACTCCCCTCCCTCGAGTGAACCTTCCCCAGTTCCTTTCAAACTGGAAACCCTCCTGTCCTGAAGGAACCTCAGCGCAACCCTCCCCTGAGAGAGTGACAGGTGGGCGGCTTCTTTCTTCTTTCTCCAGCTCCTGCAACTAGCTGAGAGCCAGCTCTGCTCAGGGCAGACAGTGAGGACAGACGGGAAGCATGGACAGGAGGTTTAGTCTTTGGTGGAAAAGTGACCAAAGAGTGCATGTGAATATTGGCCAAAATCCAAATTACCTTTTCCCAGTAGTGTCTATTGCAACCATTAAGATGTCGATTGAAAAGAAAGGAAAGGAAACTAGAGAAGGGCAAACTCCCTGTAGGCTCTAAATGATCAGCTTCCTTCATGCTGGACTCTGTGCATCCTGGCTAGGGACACAGGAATGGAGGCCAGGCGTATATCCATGGGCTTTATTTAGAAGGTATTGTGTGGTTAGAAGTCAATAGTTAGAAATTTGCTTTGGAAAACTAGATCCTCTTGATTCAGAGAAAGAAGGTAATAGCTTCAGAATTTTTAGAAGGGGGTCTTGGTGGGTTCTTTAAATGCAGATAGAAGTAGGAAAGAAAGGGGCAGGGATGCCATAAAGAATCCATTGCAGGAGCTTTGTGCTTTGGGGCCAGGGTTTTAGTTGAGAATTAATGGAAAGGATGTGTGTCTAAAACAGAATACAAAGATTGGTAAGGCTGGATGTGGTGGTACATGCCTATAATCCCTGTGCTTGAGACAGGAGGATTGCAGGTTCGAAGCCATCCTCAGCAGCCTAGAAAGACTCTGTTTCAAACTAAAAAATAAAAAGGGCTGGGGGTATAACTCAAAGGTAGAATGCCCCGGGCTCAATACTCAGTACCAAAAAATAAAATAAAGTTAAAAAGGGGTTTGGGGTGTAGCTTGGAGGTAGAATGCCCCTGGCTTTAATCCCCAGTACCACCAAAAGGAAAAAAGGAAAGAAGAAAGAAGGAAGGAAGGAAGGAAAGGGAGAGAGAGAGAGATTAGTGAGCTGTGACTCTTGACTGGTAGAAGGAAATGCAGCTTTAAGAGTACACATACTATAGAAATTTATCTAAGGGAATAGATAACATATTTTGTAATTCTAAATTCATCATTATGAAAGAAGGTTAAAGGCTCAGATGCAAGGTAAGGTTTTGGAATATGGAAGAGATTTTCTGGACATTTTAAGCCTCTGGACTAAATGTGTGAAAACAACCCTTGCTGAGCTTTCTGTACATGAAGCCATTACTCCCTCTCATGAAGCATCTTGTCGGTGGTCAAGCAGAAGGACCACGGTTGTGATTTGAGTTGAGGGTTGTGCGGTGGAATGAGGCTGGCTTTGGTGAGGACGCCCTGCCTGGAACTCCCATGTGACTGGGGGATTTGACTAACTTCCCTCTCACCGACCCTACAGAGATGCTTAGCATCCCCACATCTCTCAGCCTTTGGATCTGTAGAGTGGTTTCAGACCGCACTCCCTGGGCCTGGGGGCGCTTTCCTGTCTGCCACCTAGGATGTTCAGGCAGCCAGACAGCTGGTCTCCAGGCCTCCTGACCCTGCTTTGAGCGGAGCAGCTCTCTTCATTGAATCTTGGGACTTTTCATAGGAGTCACTGGAAAAGAGTGAAACATGGTCTAAATCTGCAACCTGGGGAAACAGAAAAAGAGGGAAGTCGATACGCTAACAGACTTAGCTGGTTTCAGCTTTTGCCCCTCGGTCCATTTCCCTGCCCTCTTTATTATAAGTTCTCTTGAGATAATAATTCACATACCATACAAGTATCCCACTTAAATTATATGATTTAGTGTGTTTTTAGTATATTTGAGGATTATGCAACCATCACAGTTTTATATTGTTTCCTCTCTCAAAAAGAAATGCTGTACCTGTAAGTACTCACTCCCCATTGCCCCCAAACATTCCTAGCTCCAGGCAGCTACCAGTTTATTTTCTGTTTCTGTATGACCCTTCTCCATATTTCATATTAATGAAATCATACAGTTGTGCTCTTTTTTGCTTGGCTTCCTTCACTAGCATAACCTTTTCAAGATTCATCCATGTTGTAACATGTCAATCTTTGTTTTTAATATATGTTTTTATTGGTGCATTGTAGTCTCACATCACAATGAGTATCAGTTTGGTGTTAACATACATGCACACAGCTCTTGGTGTCCCTCCCCCCCGCCTCCCCCGCCACATGTAGTACTGAGAATGATGTTGGTATAATCTCATATGTACACATTGTTTATGATAGTAATTCTTTTATATTTTATTGCTGAATAGTATTCCACTATGGAGACACACCACATTTGTTTATGCATTCATTAATTCATGGACGTTGAGTTGTTTCTCCTTTTTCTGTTATAAATTATGCTGCTGTGAACGTTCATATACCAGTGTTTGTTTTAGTTTTTCATTTCTCTTGGGCATATACCTGTGAGTGGAATTGCTGGGTCACATGGAAACTCTGTCTAACATTTTGAGGAACTGCTGACCTCTTCTCTTCAGTGAGTGGGATGCGTAGTCTTGGGGCTGACCTTCTTGCCTTTTCTTTTGCACCTCAGTTCAACCTTCCACAGACCTATATCCTGTCCTTCACCCTGCTCTCTCTAAGGTTACCTTTGCAAAATACCAGAAACCTAGTGGTCCTGTGTTACTTAAGAAAGGAATAGAAACTGCATAGCATGGCTCTCTTGAGCTTATAATCTAGGCCCAGACTACATTTATGAATTCGTCTGCCAGTAATTTCCCAGTTTTTGTGTATCATTCAGTGTTAGGCATTTCATTATACAGGCTAATGGTTCTTAAGCTTCTTTGTGTCATGGACCTCTTTGAAAATCTTCCAAAAGGCCTATATTTCTTGCTTCCTTAAAAAATGCGTGCATACAGTCGGGCGTGGTGGCGCACACTTGTAATCCCAGTACCTGGGAGACTGAGACTGGAGGATCCGGGTTCGCGGCCAGCCTCAGCTACTTAGTGCGGCTCTCTGCAACTTAGTGAGACCCTGTTTCAAAATAAAGAACAAAAATAGGGCTGGGGGTGTAGCTCGGAGATAGAATGCCCCTGGGTTCAATCCCCAGTACTGCCAAAAAAAAAAAAATGTGTGCATCCTTATGCTGACATGACAAACCTGGCATGACAGTTCAGAGACTTTGTCATTGCTCTGAAGACCACGAACAAACCTTGATGTCTTTCATAACATTCCCTGGACATAACCTGCATGTTCTCATCTTGGCTTATAGCAGCCGTGTCACCCCTCTCCCCTTCCTCCTCCCTCTGTGGTCGCTGCCTGCTGCAATCTTTTGGCTGCAGGGGGTGTATGTTCCAGGACCCAGAAGGGAAAGTGTTGCGCTCCGCTGTGCTCAGCAGTTGTTGATGCAGTCCTGCCGCAGGGCTCGCCTCCCTGGGAACTAGGTCGTGAGCTCCAATGAAGGCAGGGAGTCTTATTGGAAAGGTCCTGTAACTCACTGAGGAGGTTCCCCATGCAGGACCAGAAAAGCTCTGGGCTAGATCCTCCTCTAAGTTTGTCATGAATTAGTACCTACTACGTTTTTTTTTTTTTTTTTTTTTTTTTTTTGTGGTACCAGGGATGGAACCCAGGGGTGGTCTACCTCTGAGCTACACCCCCGGCCCTATTTTTTATACTTTATTTTGAAACCAGGTCTCAAAAAGTTGCAGAGGGCCTCACTAAGTAGCTGAGGCTGGCCGCGAACCTGGATCCTCCGTTCTCCGCCTCCCAAGTACTGGGATTACAAGCGTGCGCCACCATGCCCGGCCCCTACTAAGTTTTTAACAGTTGATGAGAAAGTGTATACCTGTGATTTCGTATGGATCTGGTGTACAGTGGAATTTTGTTGCTTCCACTCACCTAGACTTGATTGATGGAAATAGGGGAACTAAGCTTGCTATCCCTGGAAAAGGAAGAAAGCCTGCTGGCATCATTTGAAAGACATGTGAACTCTATGAATTCATATGGGAGAAGACATGTTATTGCCCTTTCTATAGTACTAAAAGTCAATTGAGCATCTACTATGTTCTAAGCACTTGACATATTATAATTTATTTAATCATCATGAGACCCTCATGAGGCCATACCATTATTATTCCCATTTCATAAATGAGGAAATTGAGGCATGGAGACGGTAAGTTTCCTAAAGTTATAGCTGGACTTGGAGCCAGGTAGTCTCGCCCCAGAGCCTACACTCAGGACACATGTTTTCCAAAGCTGTGATGTACGTGGTACACAGTTGGCCTTGCCACAGTTGGTACATTGTGGTGAGCCATGGAATGGGCTTTATCCAGAGGTGCACTCACTTACAGGTATCATTTCAGGGTTCACTTCTGCAGCAAGAGGTCCTGAGGTTCACCGGTACTGAAAGGAAAGGAAGGCAATGAAGGTTGGGGAAGAGCGAAAGCAGAAAGCCTGGTTTTCAGGGTTGAGGAGGATTTAGAGGCTGAACATTATACTTTCATTCCTTTATTTTTTTTTTTTTTGCGGTACCGGGGATTGAACCCAGGGGCGTTCTACCTCTGTGCTACACCCACAGCCCTATTTTTTATACTTTATTTTGAAACCGGGTTTCACGAAGTTGCGGAGGGCCTCACTAAGGAGAGAGAGAGAGAGAGAGAGAGAGAGAGAGAGAGAGAGAGCTGAGGCTGGCCGTGAACCCTGATCCTCCAGTCTCCGCCTCCCAAAGTACTGGGATTGCAAGTGTGCGCCACCACGCCCGGGCTCACTTTCATTCTTTTCATTCCTCCCTGCTCCCCTGCCTGGCTTCGTGGGGTCTTTTCTCTCAATCTTGCCATGTTTCTCTCCTCACCTGGCCGCCAATGGTCTTTCTTGCGCTGAGCCCCATCTCTAGAGGGACTGAAGGTTGGTTCAGTCTCCTCCTTGGTTTGTTTTGCTTTGATAAATGAAGAAATGCAAATGTATCATTTTGCTCAAATCAGGTCAGGAACTTGCATACCTGTCCATCCCGTTCTTGTGATGCTTCAAGACCAGCACTAACAGCCATCTAAAAGAAAGCATTTTCCAAGTCCTGGATGAATGTTGAAGGAGAGGGTTGTGAGCGGGGCTCCCTGGAATAGGCTGCTGCAGAGGCGGAGCAGGTTTGAAGATGTCTGACAGGACATGAAGTTCTACTTCCTTCCTGCAGACAGCATCATCTCTTCTTAATATACTATGGTGTAGAAATTTGATCTCTAGACTTTTCCAAAGATCTGTGTCTTGATTCCTTCCCCCCCCCCGATACTGGGGATTGAACTCAGGGGCATTCTATCTCTGAGCTACATCCCCAACCCTATTTTTTATTCTTTGTTTTTCAAACAGGGTCTCACTAAGTTGCAGGGGTCCTGACTAAGTAGCTGAGGCTGGCCTCAAGCCTGCGATCCTCCTGTCTCAGCCTCCCAAGTACTGGGATTACAAGCATGCGCCACCATGCCCGGCTCCTTTTTTAAAAAATGAAACTGATGATAGATATAAAAATATTTCTTTCTCTTTTTTTTTGGAACTGGGAATTGAACCCAGGTGCTTTTTACCTCCGAGCTACACCTTCTGTCCTTATTGATTGATTGATTGATTGATTGATTCAGAGTCTTGCTAAGTTGCTGAGAGTCTCACTAAGTTGCTGAAGCTGGCCTCAGACCTGCACTGTGATCCTCCAGTCTCAGTCTCCCAAGTACCAAGATTATAAGCATGTGCCACCACACCTGGCAAAAATTTCTTTAATTTAGGAAGATAGCTTTGTGGGAATACATTTAAAGAAAGCCCGAGTAAGCAATGATTTGGGGCTCACTTTAAATGTTATTTTTACCTGTGGACTGAGTTCTGACTTGAAACATCATGGGTACTTCCTAAAAAGGATTTGGTAGCAGTGTCCAAAGAGAAACGTGTCCTTTCCTATGCTGATTTTCATCCCTGAATGACCAGTCCACACTAGGCAAGGGTGCTGTGGCATGAAAAGGCTTTTTTGTTTTACTTGACTTTGTTCCAATATTCTGCACATTCATTCTTAGTGCTGTTTCCAAGCAGCAAGCAAGAATCTACGTTTTCCTAGTTTGCTTTTTATTTATCGTTTTTATACCCAGTGGCACCCATGAAAGGCTCAAGGCAACTGACAATAGAAGACATGTCCACAGTGAGGCTGGGGATTAGAAAGCTAGGTGGGACAAAGGGAGCGGATGCGCCGAGCCGCCTCTCCTGGTGCGGTTACTGTGAGGGAGCCTTAAACACAGCAGCCAAGGGGAAAGGGCCATAG
Source organism: Glis glis (assembly GCA_004027185.1). Taxonomy (NCBI): domain Eukaryota; kingdom Metazoa; phylum Chordata; class Mammalia; order Rodentia; family Gliridae; genus Glis; species Glis glis. The sequence continues at coordinate 28,173 of PVJS01003959.1, forward strand.
AACTGCGTAGAATTTCTGTCTACCAGAAGGAAGTATTTCCTCAGAAGTCAGAAGCCTTTTCTAGCCCTGTGCTGCTGATGCTGGGTAAGAAGAAGAAACACCTGCTGTGGTATTTGCAGTCAGTCTGAGGAAGCTGGCTCTCCAGGGAGCCCTACAGCCCAGCCTCAGTCCAGTGAACTCCAGCCTGGGGACCCTGATGGCTTAGTGTGGTAGACATTTGTTCCATGTTATCATCAATATTCCTGTCCTGGGAAGCTGGTACTTTAACAGCGGGGCAAGAGGAAAAAATAGGTACCTAGTGTGGAGCTTTGGGCTCAGTTATTATGTGCTCGCTTTTGGCCAGACCCTGGAGATGCAGCTGTGAACCAGGCATGCTTGTTCTTGGTCTTCATGATTGCATATAGAATTTGGGGTGGGGGGAGGCAAGATTTTCCATTAGATGGAAATTAATAAACACAAACTTTAAAATTGTTCATAAAGCCCGGCATGGTGGCCCACGCTTGTAAGCCCAGTACTTGGGAGGCTGAGACAGGAGGATCCAGGTTCGCGGCCAGCCTCAGCTACTTAGTGAGGCCCTCTGCAACTTAGTGAGACCCTGTTTCAAAATAAAGAATAAAAAAAAAGGGCTGGGGTTGTAGCTCGCCCCTGGGTTCAATCCCAAGTACCGTAAAAAAAAAAAATGTTCATAATACCCCAGGGCATCCCAGGTCCATGGGTACACAGACTTTCATGTCTCCTAAGTACTTTTTGATAAAAGTGCTGGTGGGTGCTTTTTGTCATTCTTACAGTTTATTTCTTCTCTGGGAGAAATTAAAATATGTGAGAAGTGCTGAAACAAAAGAACCAAGTTTGAAAAGGTTACCATGGGAACAAGCCCCTCTGCCTCCACTTTATTTCTGTGAAGCAGTGGTTCAGATGATAAATGCATTGAATTCTCACTTTAAAGCAAGAACTCAATCTAATGACATTACAATGTCAAGGACTGTTTTCTTATATTTGCATTGGTCCTCATGTTCTTCAAAAAGACATTATCAGTGAGAAGAAGGACTAAGAAAGTTGGAGCTTTAACTGATTGGAAAGGTCTTGGGAGGACCTTGTTTTATGGACTTCCTTTGCCCCTCCCCCCATCTGCTTTGGAGTTTGCCAGGTGCCTTGAACTCCTGGTGGATTTGCAGAGCTGGGTAGAAACCTAAACTTTGGATTGAGTGATATTACTGCTCAAAAAACCCTTTGATTTTTTTTTTTTTTTGCGGTACCAGGGATCAAACCCAAGGGCATTCTACCTCCGGGCTAGACCCCAGCCCTATTTTTTATTCTTTATTTTGAAACAGGGTCTCACTAAATTGCCGAGGGCCTCACTAAGTAGCTGAGGCTGGCCGTGAACCTGCATCCTCTAGTCTCAGCTTCCCAAGTACTGGGATTACAAGCGTGTGCCACCACGATTTTTTTTTTAATTCTGGAGATATCCTTGGTTTATCTCTTTTACTCCACTCTCTTCTACCATATATTCAGGCAGATCTGAATGGTTTTAATTGGATAATAAGAATTTTTTTAACAAAAATCATCTTAGAGTTTTTAAGGATCAAATAATACCTATCAAAATGAGAATGTGAGCCCCTAGGTTTTTATTTATTATTTATTTGTTTATTATTTATTTATTTATTATTTATTTATTATTTATTTATTTTGGTGGTACTGGGGATGGAACTCGGGGGCATTCTACCTCTGAGCTATACCCCAGCCCTATATTATTCTTTATTTTGAAACAGGGTCTCAACTACAAGTTTCTGAAGGTTACACTAACTTGCTGAGGCTGTCCTCAAACCTGCAATCCTCCTGTCTCAGCCTCCCAAGTTCTGGGATGACAGATGTGCGCCACCACACCTGGTTACCAGATCATTTTTTAGAACGATTTTTCTCATATTCGTAACCACTCTTAATGTCAACCCTTGCATCTTTACTATCAATCCAGAGATAAAATTGCAGAAGAAAAAGCTGAAATAAGGCTTGAGAAGACATAGGCTGCTGAGGAAGAAACCTCTGGAAACCTTTTCCAGATCAGGATCAGGATGCTATGATTGAGGAGGATCAGCCCTGGGCTTTTGTCGAATCACCACATCTCCTACCAGTGCTAGTCTGGTGCAGGATTCACAGATGAGCCTCGTCGGGCCATTGTGGGTTTGGGCTGACCAGCGATAGCTGCCTGGAGAGCAAATCCTGTACCCCAGCTGGGGGATCCGAGTGAAGTATGCCCTTTGTTTGCTATCCCTGATCTCATGTGTTAAAAGAAATCGACACTGATTGTTAGCATGGACATGACCACCACAAAAACCCAAACAAGAGTCCCGGAATCTCACTTCTCCCCAGCAGCATGTAAATCCATTTTGGTAGAGTACGGAATGTTCCCTTGGTGTTCTGTCAGGAAAGTGTTTCCAGCAGCACACAGTTTACTGCCACTTATCTGAAATGTTTGCTTAGTGAAGATATTGCATTATATAGCAGCAGTTTAGACATATGAAACCTGCCTGGTGTGTTCCATGTCCCCAGCCTAAGTGGACGTGATCCTTCCTTGGCAGGATGCTGCAGCCCTTAGATTGACAGACAGCTTTTTCAAGTGGGGAAGGAGTCCGGGGATGATCTGAGTTTGCTTTAGGCAGATGGATCCAGTGCAGAAAAAACACTTTGAAAGGATGCCATTCTGAGCAGGGCACAGGACAGCAGTGATTATAACCAGAGTCCAACTTTGTGTACTTCAGAGCTGGGGCGCCGAGGGCTGAGCTTCTTGGCCTTGCTAGAATCCTCCCTAAATTGGGTGAAGGAGAACTGGCCTGGCAGGTTTTTCAGAAAGTGCAGCTGGCATTGAAGAAACGCAGGCTGGCTGCATCTCATGTTAGTTACTCTACTTGCCAGGATTGTAAAAGCTTGTGTGGGAGTTCCTGTTCTCATTGATGACCCTTGCTGTATCTATGCAGTTCTAGGAACCCAACTGTGGCCAATAAATGAATGGGGACTTGATTGACCACCGAGAAAAGCAAGGGAGAGTCTGACCAATTTGAAAGCAAAGTGGAGACTCTCTCTCTCTCTCTCTCTCTCACACACACACACACACACTCTCTCTCTCTCTCTCTCTCTCTCTCACACACACACACACACACACAAAATAGGGGGTGTTAACTTCTTGGTAAAGTATCAGTAAAACAAAAACTCTTGAACAGATTTCATCTTTCTAATAAGTTTCTATTTAAAACACCAAATTTGATTTATTCATTCACTTACTTATCAACTATTTGACTGTCTCCTAAATTCCAGGTACTATGGCCAGGTCCGAGGTATGTTGTGGTGAAACAGAAGACAGGGATCCTTTAAGAGAGACAAAAATATGCAAAAATCATGAAATATTTCAATGTGATCATATTAGGGATACTGAGGGAGAAGTATAGGGGTTTGTGAAGACATAAAACAAGGGCACTCAACCTACTCCAGAAAGGTCAGGGAAAACTTCCTAGAGGAGATGAAATTGAAGCTGAGCTTTGAAGGAGGAGCAGGGGTCCTTAGGGAGGGCGGCAGGGGACAAGGAAGGCTGAGGTGAACCGCCCCAGAGGATTTCATGGGGCACTGTGAGATGATAATTGATCAAGCTACATCGACCACGACCAGTGCACACTGCTGGCTGTGACACCCCGCCCCTGCTGTGACCCTTCTGGAGGTGGCACCGAGTGTAGTTTTGGACTCTCCAGTGGTGGTGCGCACATCTTTCCCTGGCATAAGTCTCCTGTGAAGGTCTTCACTAGGTTAACTGGGTAATTGACTTGACGAGATGGCTCGACAGTTGTCCTCCTTTCCAGTGGCAGATGTTACTCTCTTGCCGGCTTTTGGCAAGGTCAGCACACCTGAGAGCAGAGGCAACAGGTGCAGGTTCTAAGCACGGTCTGGATGTAGCGACACTCTGGCTCTGGCTTCTAACCGAGGTCCAGTCATTTTGGGTTTTCCTTTGAGCTCCCTTAGTCTTATTTTCTGATCTGTAAAATGGGTATAGTGGCTATCTCAGACAGTGGGCTTTGGGTGTATGAGAACTGTGAGGTGGGGAGGGTCTGGTTTATCAAGTGTTTGCGTCTTGACATCCACCAAAACTGTCACCCTGTGCCCGACATATGGGAGGAGATTTTGTCCCTTGACTGACTAAAACAGATTTTTTGTTTGTATTAAGTATCTTAATCTTGTCTGTCGATTGGGGGCTTACTATACAGTCATCTCAAGAGCTGTCAGGAAAGCTCAGATATTCCAGGCCCGGTTCTGAGAAGGCTGTCAGTAGCAGTAAGGGGCTGTTGGTATGTCACATCTGTAGGTCTTTTCCACCTACCACATGAGGCAAAGTGAGCTAACATGAGGACAGACATGTGCATCTCAGAAACAGCTACCTCGCTGTTGGCGTTGTTTTTTCCTAAAAAAAAAATGCAGTGCCATGTTTAAGACTACCACTTGATACAGCAAGTGCAAAAAGCCTAAAGAATACGCATGCCTTGCAGTCCTGGGAAATGTTAGAAGACAGGCCACAGAGCGTGAGCAAGGTCTGCATCAGGGTCTCTTCTGGTTGCACCGTCCTGAAATCCTGCCTCCTGTGTGCTGCCCTGGGTCCTGGGTGGGCTGCTCATTCTCGGGGCAGGCCTGGGGAGCATTCCTTTGACATGTGGGTGTCATTGTGCTAGTGGTGGTGAGCGACCCAGGCAAGCTGGGCTTCTACTTAGGATGGAGTGTGTCTAGGTGGCATTTTCTGGTCCACAGGAGTCTCTCAAAATCCAGACTTTAGGGATGAGATTAGAATTTTGGTAGGGGAAAGAGAGAGAGAGAGGTTTTGTAACATGATTGGTTCTAAAACATAACCCTCTTGGTAGTGCTACAAAGAGGAAAGAACGAAGGTATTATTCAAAAAAATTCATAGAGCTGACATACATATTTCCATTAAAAAGCCAAATTACTTCATAAACTCATCCAAAGTTTTATTCATAAACTAGAGTGCTGTTGCTTCAGATTTGATTTGAATCAACGGCCTTCTTGGTTCCTGAAATCATTCCTCATTCTTCAGAAGTACTTTTCTTGGTCTTTTTGTAGCTCAGCTTGCTTAGAAAAATATGCAAGCTTGCCAAAGTAACCAACAGGTCATTTCCAAAAAGCCTCAAATTATGTCCTAATTATGTTAATATCAGATAGGTGGCTTGGTTTACATTATAATAAAGTAAGTAGCAGGAACAGATACTTCATTAGTACCTTATTTTTAGTCTTGTGCCTTGGCAAACCTTCTAGAGTGATAAAGAAATTTTCCCTTTCATTGGGAAAAGCCAGGTTACAGTTGGTTTTGGTTCAATAGGTTCATTCCTTCAGACTGCTAATGGTTAGCTAAAGGCAAGAAACTGAAAGCTATTTGCCTCTAAGATACTTACTCCCTAGCTCATGAATGATTTCTTCTTTTTTCATTTTTCTTTAAACACTCTCTTAAATATTTGCATTTAAAAATCAGTTGAAATTAAAATAAATTACAAATGTTTCACATTTATATGAAAACCAGCTAAAAATGGACTAGTCCTGACTGTAGTGCCTAGGATTCCACTGCCTCTGAATTCTCACAGATGTGTATTTTCAGCTGTCTATTATACATCCCCCAGCCAGAATTAATTGCTTCCTTCCCGTTTCTCCTCCCTCTGCCTAGGTCCCTGTCCTCATTAATGGTTTAATGACCCACCTGTCATCCAGGAAGAAACTTGGGCCAGAAAGCCCAGAATCTTCCTGGACTTCCATCTTCTGAGTCTCAGGTCTATTCATTTTACCTCCAAATTGTTTCCTAATCTTTGTCCTCTCTTCTTGATTTCCCACAGCCAGGCTTTGTTGTCACTTGCCCAGATTAGCCATCCCATGGGCCTGCTTGTGATCTGTTTCGCCCCACTTGGAATCCATCCCTGCCCCGTCCCAGTTTCCTCTGTCTGGTTGATGATTTATTGACTTCCACACCTACAGGTCACACCATAAAACCTTTGCAATCCAGATTTCCCCTGCTCTGCAGGCTTGTCTCTCTGTACTCTACATCTCAGCCTCACGGAACCATCCCCTTTTCTGGAAGGAGATCCTGCTGGTGCCACCTGGCTCCCTCTGCCCACCCTGCCCCACTCTGCTGCCCTCTGGCTCTGGCTCCCATCCCTCCATCCTCCGTTTCTGTTGGACCCAGCTCCCACTCCTCGTCCGTATTTACCACCCGGTCCTCCAGCGTTTTCATCGTTTGCCTCTTGAGCTGGTTTCACTCACCACACTTCAGACACCAGATGAATGGGTTTTCTGTCCCTCCAACAGCGAGCGCCACCAACTCTCTGGGCGCCAACCACGAGTCCTACAATTCAGTTCAGCACCAACTGCCCCGAGTCAGTGCAGACCTCACAGGTGTAAGAACTCAGTCCCACAAAACTGCCCTCACTTTAGACATCAGTTCCAAGTATCGAGTTCCCAGGTCACCCCCAATTCTGTCCCACTTGGGTCCAAAGTCAGAGGGTCGCCCTAACCTGCCTCCCTTTTAGGCTGGATGATTTGCTGGAACAGCTCTGGAATGCAGGAAGGCACTTTACTTACCATGACTGGCTGATTTTTTTATATATAATTTTTTATTGGTGCATTATAATTGTGTATGATAGTGAGATAGTGATACATTCATGTATGCGCATACTATTATTTGGTCAGTTTCCTTCCCTGTATCTCTCTTTTTCCTCTTCCCTCCTCATGTATGATACAGATTCATAATGGTGCATTTATGTGTGTGTGTGTGTGTGTGTGTGTGTGTGTGTGTATACATATATATGTACATATACATATACCATTATTTGGTCTGTTTCCTTCCCTTTACCTCCCCTTTTCCTTCCCTCTTTCCTCCCCTATCTTTCCAAAAGAATTAAAGTCAGAATACTAGAGTGATGCATGCATATCCAATGTTTATAGTGGTGCAGTTCACAGTAGCTAAGTTATGGAACCAACCTGGGTGTCCATCAACAGATGAATGGATAATTAAGATGTGGTGTATACACACAATGGAGTTTTACTTGGCCATAAAGAAGAACAAAATTATGTCATGCTATGGATGGAACTGGAGAACATGCTAAGTGAGATCAGCCAGTCTCAGAAAACCAAGGGCTGCATGTTCTCTTTCATATGTGGAAGCTAGAAAGAAGGAAAGGAAAAGGACCTCATGAAAATGAAGAGAAAGACCAGTAGAGTAGTGAATGGCTGATTTTAAAGGATACACTCAGGACAGCCAGAGGAAGAGATGGGTAGGGCGAGCTGTGGGGCAGGTGACAGGAGCTTCTGTGCCTTCTCTGGCCAGCTGCCCTCCTAGTACCTCAAGTGTGTTCAGCCCTCTCTGAAGCCCACCATTTAGGTGTTTGTGTGAAGTTGTCTTTGTATGGGCATGATTGATTAAATCAGGGGCCCTGGTGACTGAGTCCAACCTCTAGACCTCTTCCCTTCTCAGAGTGAGGAGGGAGGGCTGAAAACCCAACCCTGTAATGTTAGCTTGCTTGGCCTCTGGTTACCAGCCCTCATCCAGAAGCTACCGGGGACCCCCAGCCACCAGATCCCTCATTAGCAAGCAAAAGACACTCTTATCCTTCTGGAGATTCCAAGAGTTTCAGGAACTGTGTTTCAAAAACCAGGGCTGAATACCAATTTTTATTATTATTATTAGATTACATCCCAGTTACAGATTCCAGATTGTAATTGGCCCCATGCCTGTCCCTGGCCACTCAGCTGGTGTCCAGAGGGGTGGGATCATTTAATACCCAGCTTTCATTTATGGGATAACCTCTCTTGGCATGTGACCCAGCCCCTTCTCTTCTGGCTCTTGGTATTACACTCATGAATCTTGAGGTGTGTGTGTTACTGGCACAGAATCAGTGCAGCTAAAATTCCATCTTTAGATTTATACCCCAAAGGCCTGAAAACAGAGACTCAAAACAGATAGATGTTATATGATGAGAATGTTCATAGTAGCATTTTTCACAGTAGCCAGAAGGCGAAACTACCCATGCCCATCAACAGATGAATGGATAAATAATTGCTACATATATGATATATATCATGTGTGCACATACACATACTAAATCTGTCCTCCCTAAATTGCTGTCTGTCCATCTATCTATTCATACACTAAATCTGGTGACCCTAAATTTCAGTCTAAATAAATTATGAAGACATTTAAATACCAAGCATATTGTTAGATTTTTATTTATTATTATTATTATTATTGTTGTTGTTGTTGTTGTTGTTGTTGTTATTTGTGGTACTGGGGATTGAACCTACCTCTGAGCTATACCCCCAGCCCTATTTTTCAGTCTTTATTTTGAAACAGGGTCTCGCTAAGTTGCAGAGAGTCTCACTACGTAGCTGAGGCTGGCCGCGAACCTGCAATCCTCCTGTCTCAGCCTCCCAAGTACTGTGATTCCAAGCATGCGCCACCATGCCTGGCTTATTAGATTTTTAAAAAGATGATTTTATTTTGAGAGAAAGGACACCCAGGTTTATTTCAGACTTGCTTTATAAGCATTTATTTTGGTGTTTGGCTCATGTACTTTTCAATATAAGAAAATATACAAGCATGAACTAGCCTCCCATATCTGGGGAATTTTAAAAATGGCATATATTCTGAAAAGTGCCGGAAGACATGGAAATGCCTAGGATTATCAATGTTTTAAGCCAAATATTTAAGGTAATAAAGTATTAGTATGATAGATTTAAATTTAGACAAAATTTTCATAGCTCTTTTGGCCCTTTTTGAGTTGGTACTTTGTACTGTTGATATTTTTAAATCCTGTATGATCACACAAGGGCAATCTGTTTTAAATCCTTGTATCACACGAGGGCAATCTGTTGTCTTTTAAGTATGTGGGATAAGCATAAATGCTGTTATTTTTTTCAGATTCTTTACTGAGTTGGAAGAAAGACATCAGAATAATATCTTCATAGACGATATAAGTGACATTGTAGAAAAACACACGGCCTCCACGTTTGATCCTTACGTGAAGTACTGCACAAATGAAGTCTACCAGCAACGGACGCTACAAAAATTGCTGTAAGCAATGCGGGACGTAGGGTTTCAATAATCCAACTGAGTTTTCATTAGGTTCAAATGGATTAGAATTAATTGACCTCTTACCTGATGTTTAGAATTGCCTCCTGATGGGCTGTTTCCCAGGGGAGAGATGTTTAAGAGGATTACTTTTAGAATGAGGATGTTTGAGTAGAAAGTCTAGTCTGTGGAGAATTTTCTATCTGCAGGCACTTAGGAAATTATGGTTTGTTGATGTTGTCCTTGGCTTTTGTTTTGTTTTGTTTCCCTTAATTGTTGCAAGACACAGGGGATCAGATCATCACTCAACCCCCCAGTTTCCTAAACCAATAAGTGGCAATTAAGTGGTTTGCCTGAGGCCCAGTGGCTTCTTAAGTATGGGAGCTAGAAGCCAGGGCCAAGGCTTCCTATACTATTCCTTGGACAACTACAGTAGTTGTTTATAGGAATGGTTGCTTCTTTCCCATCCCACTGGCCAGCTGGCTGGATACTTAGGACTGAGGAGAGGAGGGAGGGTCTGAAGGAAGGAGATAGAAAAAGATGGGTATTTTTTGAGGGGAGGAGTATTACTGGAGGTTGAACCCAGAAGCATTCTACCTTCAAGCTATACCCCAGCCCTATTTTTTTGTTGTTGTTGCTTTTTCATACAGGAGGTTGAACTCAGAGGCATTCTACCACTGAGCTACACCCCCAGCCTTATCTATCTATCTATCTATCTATCTATCTATCTATCTATTTATATTTTGAAACAGGGTCTCAGTAAGTTGCTGAGGCTGGCCACGAACCTGCGATCCTCCTGTCTCAGCCTCCCAAGTACTGGGATTATAGGTGTGCTCCACCATACCCAGCTTCTATTTTTATTTTTTATTTTGAAACAGGATCTCGCTAAGTTGCTAAGGAAGGACCTCGCTAAATTCCTGAGGCTGACCTCAAACTTGTGATCCTCCTGTCTCAGCCTCCCAAGTACTGAGTGCCACCATGCCTGGCAAGATGTTCGTGCAGATTTTAATTATGCTGCAAAAAAGAGTCAGGTGTGGTTTTTCCCTGGACACCTTTTGTTTTTGTCTTTTTAGGTTGCTGAGAGCTTTGATGTGAGATGTATTCCATCTCTGTCTTTGAAATGGTCAAGGATTATTCAGCAGTAACAATTCTGTTTTATTTATCACAAGCAGCTATTGGTGGTACAGCATAGCTGTGCGTTGCTGGAAACCCAGATTGGGGCTTCCTGGCTGTTGTTATTCTCACCTCCTCCTGTGATCCAGGCATGCATGACCACAGCCTGGAGCTCTAGTCACCCTGTGCAGCTCAGGAGCTCTCCCAGTAGGGCAGGGGCTGGTGTTAATAGACTCTGGCTGCTTGGAGAAATAGTCAAAGTCCCTAAGTTGGTGAGAAGGGCTGATCATGCCCCTCTCCGTTCCACATCCTCATGAAATGCTCGTAGGGGCAGGGTGGAAAACCCACAGCTGCCAGCTCCAAATGAGGTTTTTAGTGTAAAGAAGGGTTTGTCTGCAATATTGACTTTTGGGGTTGGATCAGTCTCTGTTGTGGCCAGTGGTCCTGTGCATTGTGGGATGCTTAATAGCATCCCTGGATTCTGCTCACCAGATACCAAAAATGTCCCCAGACATTGTGGAAAGTCCCTTGGGGATGGGGGCAGAGTCACACCCTTCCCCTCCCCTCACCCCCTGCCCTCACCTCTCACCCAGCAGGAACCTGCTGATGGAGGGGAGGGGTCCAGGCTGCTCTGTCACCTAGAGAATACAGGCTCTTGTTTGAAAACAGAGCCTTCAATTAGATCCAACTTAGGTTTCAATCTTGTTTTGCAGGATTTTAAAAAATAATGTGGCTAGTTACTGCTATGCATTATATGATCTGGAAAGTAAAGATTCTTATCTAAATCACCTTAACGCTGCCACAGTGCCAGTGAACTGGTTCACGTGGCCACGGGTGGTTGTGTTTCCCAGGCTTGGTTGTGGGTGCTGTGCTTTCTGGTGTGGAGTAGGAGCCCACCCAGGCTATGTAATCAAGACCTTTGGGGTGGGGGCTGGGAGAAGGGACCAGAGACCTGAGTGATTTCAATGTGGAACCAGCATGGCACATTTGATTGTTTTTTAGCTTCCTAAAATCTTTTCAAAGCTATCTGGGAAAGGAAACGGAATACTTTTCAATTAGAGAAAATGATAAAACATTTCTGTACAGTGTCTTCTAATTTACCATTCTGTGTATTTTCCATTTTATTTTTAGTAGCCAAATTATCTAATTTTTTTCAGTGCTGGGAATTGAACCCAGGGGGCATTCTACCTCCAAGCTACACCCCAACCCTATTTTTTATTTTTTTATTTTGAAACAGGGTCTCACTAAGTTGCGGGGGGCCTCACTAAGTAGCTGAGGCTGGCCGCGAACCTGTGATTCTCCTGTCTCAGCCTCCCAAGTACTGGGATTACAAGTGTGTGCCACCACGCTCAGCCAAATTATCTAATTTTCAAATTAAAAAATTTTAAATGACCATTGTTGCCACTATACTGCTTCCTGGCCTGTTTTTTTGTTTTTGTTTTTATTTGTTTGTTTTTTGAGCATGGGAGTACAGAGTCCAGGGGTGGCCCCCTACTCTCCCTCCCCATGGGGATTGGCCTGTGGAGCTGCAGAGCTCCACAGTGGGGTGGGGGGATTGAGGTGGGAGAAAGTTGGGGGTAAGAACATTGGGTGAGAATCAGAAGTCAGAAGCCCTCCTTGTTTTGACTTCAGTCTTTGCCAGTTACTGAGTCTCTGTTATGTAATAAGTAAGACCCCTTTCTTGAGCACCATTCTTTAAAAGTTCTGTGGGTAGTTCTATGAGCGGGTGTATGTGGAGATAGCTTGCCAGATACCATAGAAACATTGTGACAGTATCATCACCATCCTCATTGGTAGAGAGGAAGAGAAGTCTTCTGGCTCGTGTGGTCCAAATGTTCCCTGTGTTAGGAAGAGGACCTATGAAAAGGGCCCAGAGCTTCCCAGTAATAATTCCAGCCTGTGTACCTCTCTTAGATCATGGTCTAGGGCCAGAGGAGTGTCTTAAAACATACTGGTTGGAGCTGGGCGTGGTGGTGCACGCTTATGATCCCAGGACTTGGGAGGCTGAGACCAGAGGATCCGGCTTTGCGGCCAGCCTCAGCTACTTAGGCCCTCTGCAACTTAGTGAGACCCTGTGTCAAAATAAAGAACAAAAAATAGGGCTGGGGGTGTAGCTTGGAGGTAGAATGCCCCTGGGTTCAATCCCCGTACCACACACACACACAAAAAAAAACACAACACAACATACTGGTTGTTATCTAATAGTGGAATGTGTTTAGAGATGATCAGATATGAGATCTAGACTGTGTACTAGTTCATATAATTTTTTTTTCAGTACTGGGGATTGCACCCAGAGGCATTCTACCTCCGAGCTAAACCCCCCAGCCCTATCTTTTATTCTTTATTTTAAAACAGGGTCTCACTAAGTTGCAGAGGGCCTCACTAAGTTGCTGAGTCTGGCATTGAACCTGTGATCCTCCTGTCTCAGCCTCCCAAGCACTGGGATTACAAGTGTGCACCACCACGCCTGGCTACTAGTTCATATTTGACATGTTCACCATTCTGACACCACATCTTCTTCATTTGTTTATGTTCCGGTTCTACTTATTGCTAGCTCTTGTGGGCTTTAAACTTATTGTTTATATTGTTCTGTGACACCACATCTTATACTCAACCTTGAATATAAACAGCAGACAAGCTCTATGTATTTGCCTATGTGATTTTGTTTTGATGTTGTTTTCATGTATTTCAAAATCGTTGATGATATATGAGTTTTCACTATACTTTGTAATAAGTTTATATGTGCTTTTTGGCTTGAGGAGGAAATATTTTGATGTTTCTTTTTGCTTTTTTCCCTCAGAGCCACCAATCCCTCCTTTAAGGAAGCATTGTCACGGATCGAGTCCCACGAAGACTGTAGGAATTTACCTATGATCTCTTTTCTCATTCTCCCCATGCAGAGGGTGACCCGCCTTCCCCTGCTAATGGATGTAAGACATGGTCTGCTGTTTTTCCCTTTGTGGATGCTATAAATCTGATTAAGCAAATAATCCTTATTCCACTTAAATTGATGTGTTATCTGTTCTATGAAATCCCCTAATTCAGTGAGGAGGTGCTCTGTGGTTGGAAAGTCTTTCCTGTGTTTGGTCTCTTTGGAATTTGTCTCTAATTTAGGCTTTTTCAGGTCACTGTGGTGACATTTAATTACATCACCCACCTCCTCACCATGTTTGAAATGGGAAGCATATCGGCTTCTTGAGGTCAAGAGTCCTGGATTGCATTTCTGGCTGAGACACTAAGTATGGGGCCTTGGGCAAGTCACTTAACCTTGTTTGGGCCTTGGTTTCCTCACCTTGGTCACTACGATCCCTCGCCTCTGGAATGTTCCAAGAGGCTCTGGGGCTTCCATGTCACATGGGAATGAGACAGTCTTCAGCATCACAAGGCATAAACTTGCCCCTAGTGTGCACTGCGCAGAGTGGGTTTGACAAGCCTAGCACCCTTTTTGTGTTAGGCAACGTTCATGAAGGAAACAAGAGTTCCACTGTGAACAGTGGCAAGGCATGCTGGGGGAAGTGAGCGGAGACTGCTGGGCATGGAGTGCAGCTGGCCCGAGGGGCGAGCAAGGGCCCGCACCCTGGCACCCAGGCTGTGCTGACCTACAGCGGGTAGTAGAGCAGGCCAGGCCATGAGAGGGGAGCAGGGCCTGACACTGGGCCCCCAGCTAAAAATACAGCAAAAAATATGATTTGAGTGAAGTTACAAACTTTATCATAAAATTCTATTCCCCATATTCCGTTGTAAATTCTAAGGTATTCTGAAAGAACAGTGTAATTTGGAGATGCATCAAAGCATGTGATTGTGGTCACCTTGTCGACTCTGTTGCAGTTTGTGGGTGACTTTGTCGATTATTTTAGGGTGCATGGCACCTTGCTTTTCTCCAGGTTCACCTCAGGCTACTGCCTTTGCACCCTTCCTTTTCCATCACCCATAATTTAGGAACTTGCTATGCTTAATGACAGGGAGACATTCTGAGAAATGCGTGGTTAGGTAACTGTCCTGTGCAAACAGGAGAAAGTGTATTTACACCAACTAAGACAACGGCAGCATCACTAGGTGAAAAAATCTTAATGCGGTCCATCATCGCCCCAAATATCATTATATAACACATGGCTGTATTGGGGAATGTAAAGTTTTGGGCATTTAGTTGATTGTTTTTACATCAATATTTAGCATATTTAAGGACAGAATATAGCTTGGTTATCGAAACCAAATTTTGAGACAGTTAAATAAATAGAATGGGACTCAAGAATCGAACATATCATTTTGATCAGTGTTGGATATTTATGCCATGATCCCCCAATGGGCTGTAACCTGTTCTACATCACAGACCCGTTTGAGATTCTGAGTAAAGCTATACTTTTTCTTCCCAGAAAATTCATGTATGTGCAAAATTTTATATAAAATTTCAGTGGACAGACTCCAATTAAGGATGCCTGCTCTCAGGGACATAGCCCAATATTATTCATACTGCTTTTATACCCATTATTGGTCATGAAACTGATTTTCGAATCATGAACAGACTTTTTAAGTACAGCATAGAATACTATATAGGGTACCTGATATGCACATGGCTCATAATGTGGTTAAATATTGTTTCATTAAAAACCATGTTTAATTTATGTGTGCATGTGTATTGGTTGCAGTGTAAATATATTTCTTACAGTGGGTCATAGTAAAAAAAAAATATGAGAAGCATCAGTGTAAAACCACAGATGGTCCATTCTGTGTTTCTGACATGTAACAATCGTGATGCCTGATTTTTAAATTTATAGGCCTGGTGTTCATTTAAATTTAAGGCACTAATGGCTCACTAGTTCCCAACCACTTCCCACCTCTCTTGATGCCTGTGGCCCTCATCTGTTTGCCTTATGTTGAAATCTGGCAACCTAGGCAGAATTTCTAAATGTACATAAAATATTGCCTCTTTAATTTTTACTTCACTTGGAAATTTAGTCGAACTTATTAACTGACATGAACATTTTAAACAAATAAAATTGATCTCAGAGCTTTGAATGTGTATAGTTTCAAAGGTTATATGTACATGCTGAATATCCCTTATCTAAAATGCTTAAAACGAGATGTGTTTTAGATTTTGGATTTTTTTTTTAATTTTAGAATAGTTGCATATGCGTAATGATATTATCTTGGGGATAGAACTCAATTCTAAACATGAAATAAGTTTGTGTTTCACACATGCCTTAGATACATAGCCTGGAAGTAATTTTGTATAATATTTAAAATAATTTCAGCCGGGTGTGGTGGCACACGCTTGTAATCCCAGTACTTAGGAGGCTGAGACCAGAGGATCTGGGTTCACAGCCAGCCTCAGCTACTTAGTGAGGCCTCCACAACTTAATGAGACCCTGTTTCAAAATAAAGAATAAGCTGGGCGTGGTGGCGCACGCTTGTAATCCCAGTATTTGGGAGGCTGAGATAGGAAGATCGCAGGTTTGTGGACAGCCTCAGCAACTTAGTGAGGCCCTCTACAACATAGTGAGACCCTGTTACAAAATAAACAATAAAAAATAGGGCTTGGGGTGTAGCTCGGAGGTAGAATGCCCCTGGGTTCAATTCCCGGTACCCCCCCCCAAAATTTCATGCATGAAGCAAAGTTTTATGGTACAAAATTTTCCACTGTGATGTCTTGTTGACACTCAAAACTTTTGTGGATTTTGGAGCATGTAGAATTGCAGATTTTCAGACTAGGCATGCTCAATGTGTAATTCAATTTCCCTTGAATGAACCCTCTTTGAACTCAGTCTTGCCATCAAACTCACTTCTTTTTATGAGGGTCTACTGTATGCCAGCACTTACATAAGAACTTGACATGAATTATCATTTAACCCTTGGAAAAGCCTAGTGACATAGCTGGCATTACTCCAGTTTTACAGATGAAGAAACTGAGGCTCCTATAGGACCGGTGACTTGCTCAAGGTCAAATAATTAGTTCAGAGCAGTCCTGGATTTGAAACCAGGCTTACTTACCTCTGAAGTCTATCCTCTTAACCATGTCCTAGATTTACTTGAACGCTCTGTGTTCAAAGATTATTTTCTAGGTGTTTTTTAAATTTGATTTTACTATCATCCTTATCTATAATATTGTCTTTAGCATTGTTAAGTTTTCTATGAGTAAGAGGAAATGACTGAATGTTGCTTTTTATTTTACTTACTAAAACAAGTCAGTTGATTTTGTTTGTTTTACTTCATTATAGACAATCTGTCAAAAAACACCTAAGGACTCTCCAAAGTATGAAGTCTGCAAGAGGGCCTTGAAGGAAGTAAGCAAGGTAACTGTTGACTAGCTCCTGGGGCAGCGAGCCAGGCAGAAACCCTGGGGGAAAGTGCGTCTTAGTTTCCTGCAGGTTGATAGATTCTCACAGCCATTTGCACGCCATTCTTCAGGTTGTTGAAAGACAGTAATATTTGCCGTACTCAAATGAAAAAAACAATGTTTGGTGTACTTAAATGAAATTGTTTATACTGTTTCAGACAGTTTTTTGTTAAGGCCCTGTAGATGTCTCACTTTCTCTTAGTGTACAAATAGCTGTTTACTTATTCTCTCCTTCAACAAATATTTATTGAGCATCAGCTACTGTGCCAGGCACGATGCCAGCCCCTGAAAACATGGTGATGAATAAGACAGATGTGGTTGCTGCACACATGGTATGTGCAGTGTAAAGAGGGAGGCAGACAGTAAACAGAATTACAGTCGAGGACGGCGAGCCACACAGAAGGAAGTACTGAGTGATATTCAACAGACTGATGCTGGGAAGAACTGTGAGCCAGGGATGGGGAGGGTGTCTCAAGTATGAGGAGAGACCCAAAGGCCAAAGAGTGGTGGGGAATTTGGAGAACCTAGTCTGAGAGAGGGAGATTAATGGGGAACTAGTTATGTGGGGCCCCATCACACATGTCAGGGAGTTGACCTTAACCTAAGATGATGTGGAAGCTGTAAACTCGTGTTATAAAGCTGACCATGGGGACAGGACCAGCTATGAACCCAAGTGTGGCATCAGTTACAGTTGATTGGGCAAGAGACCAGTGCCCTGTGATAGGAAGATATATTGGGTGGGTAAGCCTGGAGGTTGATTGGGTGAGCACATTTAGGGACAGAAGTCAAGGAATATGGTCTCTGGTTTGGGCAATTGGGTCTTATTCCTACAATAAGACAGAGGCAGGTGCTGATGAGTTCCATTTCGGACACATTATCATTGAGATCCTTTTGGCTGGATAATCAAGTCAGGATAGAGGAGAGACCTGAGTTGGAGACGTGGATTTGGGAACCATCAGCACATAGGCAGTATTTGAAGTTGGGAAAATGGATGAGATTGCTGGAGAGAAGCCGTAGTATGAGAACAGTGGGTCTGCGATACGACCCTGGGGAACACTGGTATTTACAGTCTTGTTTGGGAAAAGAAGACAGCAGAAAAGACTTAGAAGCCAAACAAAGCATTCCCGAGAAGAAGGAAAACCATAATGGCCCGGCAAATGGCAGACAATGCGATGGCTAACACCGTTGAACGCTCCTGAGAGATGAAGTCAGCTGATGATGGAGGCCTGGTTTATTATCAGGCAGCTTGTGTCCTTGGGTGGGCGTGGGAGCCTGAGGGAGTAAGTTGAGGAAGAGTGGGCGTTGTGGCTGTGCCACCGCCAGGCAGCAGGGGTAGCTGGCTGCTCCAAGAATCAGCGGGCAGTAGAGAGAGACAGAGCTGGAGCTGAAGGGAGGTGAGCAGGGTCTTCAAAGAAGAGAAAAATGCTAGCACGTTTAGCTACTGCTAGGAATCTGTAGCCTAGAGAAAGCAATGGGGTGTGTCACTGAGGGTCCTGGGTGAGTTTGGCACTGAGGAGCAAAGACAGTGCGGGCTTCCCTCCATGAGTGGGGAATGTCTTTGTTCCTCTTTACTGTGAAATGCTGTTTCCTTTAATCAACTTTCAGTAGACTCACCATTTTACTTATCTTCATTTTTGCCAAGAATGATTACAAAACCATGGGTATTTTGAGCTAGTTTCTTTTTCTTTTTTTTTTTTTTTGCGGTACTGGGGATTGAACCGAGGGGCATTCTACTCCGAGCTACATGCCCAGTCCTATTTTTTATTCTTTATTTTGAAACAGGGTCTCACTAAGTTGCAGAGGGCCTCACTAAGTAGCTGATGCTGGCCGCGAACCCAGATCCTCCGGTCTCCACCTCCCAAATATTGGGATTACAAGCATGCGCCAACCCTCCTGGCTAAGCTATTTTATTTTTCTAACATATATTTTTACATTAAAAATAAGTGCATCTGTGGGCCACTTAAATTCATCTCTTGTCCCATCCGTGTGGCCTGCTTACCCACCTTGGGAAAGACAATTGAAGAACTTAGCCCTACAGCGTGAAGTTGCCTAAGGCCCTACCACTGCTGGGTCTCCTTCAGAACCCCAGATCCCACGCTGCACCCCTAGAGCAGGAGGGGCCTGGAGAGTCTTCAGGAGAGGCTGCTAGAAAAGTTCTGGCCTCAAACATTAAAAGAGGTTTTGACAAATTTGGCTTGGTTGTTACTGAGAGATTGAAAAAGAATAGCCCACACCAAAGTGGAAAGAGAAAGCAGGTAGGAATTGCTTGGCAAATTCTACTAGGAAAGTTATTTAATTTTTTTTCAAGAATTTCACATCTGAGTTTCAGTTGACTATTCCATTTCTTCAGGCATCTCTGGTTCACTTGATACTGGCACTTTTAGGAAAGGCTAGTAAAAATGTGATGGACCACTGAATTGCCTTACCTTGATAATACTATAAGTTTATAAAAGGATGAAGAAGTGCTAACCCAGTGACTAGTGTGTGTGTAAGGGAACTGAAATCATTAATATACCCAGCTTGGGAATTTGTAAGGATTTCATAGACTAAGTAAACAGTGTCATGTTCAGCAGAAAGTGAGCATTTGTGATTGATGTTAGAATTTCACTTGTTTGCTGATATCAAAGACATTGGAAACTCCCAATATTTTATTTTAGAGAGTTAAATTTGGGCTGTTGAGGCCCAAGTTTTTATAACCTTGCTACCTAAATCCCTTAATCTAAATCTCTATAGATAGTTACTCATTTTTGGAAATCGAGTGAAGCCTTTTTGGCAATTAAAATGCTAATGCAATTTATTTTCAGAGTGTGAATAATATTTCAGTGGGACTGTTCATGCATGTTGCTGAAGAGACTGACTGTGACAACTTACTGAATTTGAGGCCTTGGAAAGACTTCCTGCCATAATCGAACAGCTCAGAAACAAGAAAAATATTTCTATTAAGTGAAAAATGTCTTTGCACCTCTTTTTTTTGTTATTACTGGGGTGCTGGGGAAAGGAAGATTTCCAGGGAATCTAATAGTTCACCTTGTTCAGGTGGTCTGTTGTGTAAGGAGTGGTGAACAAGAGATGATTTTTATGCCAAATGAAATCTTCTTTGTTGCTTATTCCTATTTACATTCTCACGGAAAGAGAGTATCTACTTTAATTCTCACCTTATCAAAATTCTACTTACATTTTGGAATAATATAAGCTTTTTTCCTAGAGGCAAAATATCCAGGCGGGCTGTCTGTAATCTTTTCCTCTAACATTGCTTGCTCCAGCCATCAACAAAAAAGTAGATATGTGCTATTAACACTAAAAGATGCCTAACTATGTTATTTGTGAATAGAAGTAAGTTGCAAAACAATGGAAATATTGTAATGGCATATAGGTAATTAATAAAATATGTTTATATACCTGTGAGTGTTAACAATATACAGAAATAATCCCAGAATCATACATATTAAACTTTTTTTTGGTACTGGGGATTGAACTCAGAGCCATTTTACCTTCGAACTACAGTTTTTTTTTTTTTTTCTGTTGTACTGGGGATTGAACCCAGGAGCATTCTACCTCTGAGTCACACCCCTAGCCCTATTTTTTATTCTTTAT
>PVJS01003959.1:48410-66185 GCA_004027185.1 Glis glis
AGTTGTGGAGGGCCTCACTAAGTAGCTGAGGCTGGCCGCGAACCCAGATCCTCCAGTCTCAGCCTCCCAAGTACCGGGATTATAAGCATGCGCCACCACGCCCGGCTTCATTCTTTATTGTTGAAACAGGGTCTCACTAAGTTGTGGAGGGCCTCACTAAATAGCTGAGGCTGGCCACGAACCTGTGATCCTCCTGTCTCAGTCTCCCAAGTACTGGGATTATAAGTGTGCACCACCACGCCCGGTTGGGCTACAGTATTTTTGAAACAGGTTCTCACTAGGTTGGTGACAGTCTCGCTGAGTTGCTGAGGCTGCTCTCGAACCTTTGATCCTCCTGTGTCAGCCTCCCAAGTACTGATTATAGGCATGTACCATCACGCCAGGCTTATATATCAAACTTTGAACCACAATGAGCTATGATGAAGGGAGAGGCATATGAAAGGGAGGAAATAATAAGGCTGTTCTTTTTCACTCTGAAATACTGATCTGTAAGAATGTATTCAATGCTTACACAGGTACATTTTAAAAGTGAACAAAGTAATAAGTGTGCATAATAGAAAATTTGGAAAATTTAAGTAGGAGGCCGAAAGGGAAGCACATCTGTAATTGTCTCGCTCAGAGATGAGCATTGCCTTTCTCCTTTGCATCCTTCTGCTGAGTTCACATTCCAGTATTCGCCGATGGGTGCAGGTGTACATTGAAGAATGGGTTCATGCTTATATTATTTGCCATTCTAAATAGTGCTGCATTGAACTTTGTTGTACCTGATGATTGCACCCATCTGATTAACTCTAAAGATCAATTTCTAGGAGAGGGTTTCTGGGGAGAAGAATATATATGCGTGCTCTAAAGTCCTCTGTATTTGAGGCAGCCTGCCTCCTGGAGAGGTTGTTCCATGTTTGTCCTAAGTTAGTGCATACTTCCCAACAGCAAATATTCCCTTGATCTTTGTTAATTCAATCAGCTTTTTTTGTTGTTTTAATTTATGGTTCTTTACAAGTGGCACCGGGCTTTTATTTTTTCATGTACATTAGGCCTAAAACAACAAAAAATATCAGTGAACCAAATTTAATAACACTTTGGCAGGTGCCGAAGGAAGGTCTGGCTTTAATATACTGAGGCGGATTTTAATAAAGGCAGCAGGGCACGCATATCCAGATCCGTGCTTGTCCCTTCAGCACAGGCAAGAGAGCTGAAGCCATCGATGACATCATCGCCCAGCCTGTCTGGGGAACTTTCCATCTCTAGCCTGTCTTTGGAGGAACCTCCGGGCTCCTCAGGATTTCCCCAGTGTGGGCATGACTCCATCATTTGCTGATGAATTTGCTGTTTGGTAGCTTAAGGCATAAGATGGTAATTCAAACTTAATAATGTCATTTTCTCCTTTCATTTAAAAAGTGATAACTATAAAGGAATTGTTCTTTATTTTTTTAAGCAACCTATAAACTGGCTTTGTTTACATAGGAACATTTGTGAATGTCCCATTGTGTGTTAGGTTCTGTGCCGAGACCTGGGCTGACAAATATGGAAATCTCAGTGTCTGTCCTCCAGTCGTGGAGAGGTAAAGCCCAGGTCGGGTCCTGAAAATCAAGTAAAGGGACATACATCTAGATAAGGAGTCACTTGGACAGCTTGAGGCGCAGGGTATTCAGGCAGGCAGAGGCACACAGAGAGAAGTTCTCAGGAAGGACAGAGCTGCACGTTAGATGAGCCGGGATCAATTAAGCGGACACCATGTCATGCAGGGTCTTCCTGCATGATAAGTAGAGGCAGCCTTTTTAGGATTTTTAGCTGAGGAGTTTCATGATCAGATTTGAACTTAGAAAGAGTGACATGATTTGGGAGGATGCATAAGGATGAAGCAGAAGTGATGGAGAGAATTAGAAGGCAAAAACTCCAGGCAGGGAAGGGGTCTGAGCCGGAGTCAGGGGCAGGCAGACTAGTGAAGTAGACAGCAGGGCAGCGGCATTCGGGCCGTCATGACTGTCCAGACGTGGAGAGCAAAGTAGGGTGGGAGGTCTGAGAGCCGAGGGCCGGGGTCTGGGTTAGGGAGGAGGAGGATGCTGGGGTTAGCCACAGAGAGAGAACAAGCTGCAGGGGTGAAGGGTGATGGAGGCGTGATCAGGCTTGGCCATGCAGAGTTCAAGATGGCTGTGAGCCTTCCAAGAAGAGATGCTGTCTAGGTCATAGGACGCGGAGCTGAGGAAGCAGACCAAATCTGGGAACACAGATTTGGGAACTATGAACATATGCATCAGGAGAGGTCATAAAAATGTCCTGAGCAGTAGCTGCCTGACACCGCGCTTCTCTTTCTCTCTGACCGGCCTTGCCCCTTCCAGGATATTGCAATTTCAGGTTGTCTGTGGTGCTAGCCAAATTGCCCTGACTCTTAGCTTTGATCAGATACAGCTATGAGTCCTTGAACCAGTGAACTCCTCAGGCCATCTATCCAAAGCTTGAGATAAGCGGCAGCTGTGGATAGGTATACACTCAATTCTAGAAATTGAGCGAGCAATTGGAAATTGTATAATGTCCATCAGTAAGGAACTGAATAAAAACATGGTGGAAAGGATGGGTGGGTGGGTAGGTGGGTGGGTGGATGGAAGGATGGATGGATGGATGGATGGATAGATGGATGGATGGATGGAAGGATGGATGGATGGATGGATGGATGGATGGATGGATACATAGACGGGATCATGATACTCCCCCACTGAAAGCCTACTGGTGGCTTTCCATTGCACCTTAAGACCTTACAGGATGTGATACTGGCCTGACTTATATCTCTCAGTGCATCTCTCCTTCCTGGAGGGATTTGCTTTCACTGGCAAGAGCTCATGGTCCCCTCTGCCGGGACCATCTTATTACTCAGTACCAAAGCCCTCTAATACTTCAGCCTTCACCTTAAATGACCCCTCACTCACTGTTTTTTTTCTTTATTATCTTAGCCTGTAGTGTGTGTGTGTGTGTGTGTATGTGTGTGTATGTGTGTGTGTGTGTGTGTGTGTGTGTGTGTGTGTGTGTTTCTCACCTGCTCCCTTCCCCCCAAGGAGTTTAGGGATTGTGTATCTCTCGTTAAGTGTTGTAATTCTGTCACCTGGCACATAGTCGGTGCTAAGTAAGCTATTCTTTTTTTCAATAAATGATGTATTTATAAGGGGAAATATTTCTGTATTAGTTTGGGATAGTACTACAGAATGCCATTAACTGAGTGGCATAAAATTCAGATGCTTACTTCTTAGAGTTTTGGAAGCTGGAGGTCTAAGATCCAAGTCTCAGATCTGCATGGGCAAATCTGTTGTCTGCTGAGGCCAGCTTCTCAGTTTGCAGGCAGACTTCTCATTGTGTCCTCCGTGGTGGGGAGAGCAGACAGAGGAAGCCAGCTGCCCTGACTCTGCTTCTGAGGTCACTGGTGCCACACCTGAGGACACCACCTTTCTGACCTCGTCACCTCCCACCATCATCATATTTGGGGGCTAGGATTCCCACATATGAATCTGTCAAACACAAACATTCAGCAATTGATAAGTGAAAAAAGGTCATAGATAAGCACAGAATGATCCATTTCCAAAATAAAAGATAAATTTCTATAAATATATGAATATAATTATATGTTCATAGAAGCACGCAAAAAGAAGAAGTCTATAACCCAACTTGGAAGCATATACTGATATACTGCCGAAGAGTAGGATTAGATAAGGACCTTTGGTTTTATTTAGTTCTGCATTATCATCTTATTTTTTTATAATGGGTACATATTGTTTACCTAACAAGACAGTAATATTAACATAAAATTTCCAGCCTTTATTTTTAACAAACACCTTTGTCTTTATTTATTTTTTATTTTGAGACAGTGACCCTTATATGGACATTTTTTTTCAGATTTTTCAGCTAATGAAAAATTGGAGATACAAAGTTTGTTTAGGTTTAGACCAGTGAATAGAGTTTGTGTTGGGCGCTTGAAGGACCGCGAACGCTTTTGCTTTGTAGATACGTCAGTGGTTTCCATTCGTCTGAATGTCCCTTAGCTTGGCCAGGCTTGAGGAACCATTGGGCGCCAGGTTCCCCCAAGGCTTCCCTCTTCCAGCACCCTGCTCTGGCTGCATGTTCTGCACACAGAGCTGTGCTATGGTTTGCCCGTGACGTTGGTTGGCTGCCTCCTGCTGCTCTGATTTGGAAGTAGGAGGGAGTGTACTCCCCATCAGTACAGATGAGGGAGCAGGAAAGGAGCAGTGTGGAGATCAGGAGTGTGCCTGCACACCTGTGTCCTGCAGAGCCTGTGGCTTGGTAAGAACACAGAGCACAGAGAGGAGGATATATGTTCTTGAAACTTTTCAGGACTGTTTTTTAAATTAATTATTTATTTACTTATTTATTTATTCATTCATTCATTCATTCATTCATTTATATTGGTGCTGGGATTGAACCCAGGGGTGCTCTACCACTGAGGTACACCCCCAGCCCTTTTTATTTTTTATTTTGAGACATGGTCTAAGTGGCTGAGGCTGGCCTCGAACTTGCAATCCTCCGGTCTCAGCCACTGCATGGGGCCAAGGACCTTTTTTCCTTCTGTCTTCACATCCTGGTCACACTACTTCTAACTTGGTTCATTGTCTTAACTGTAAAACCGAGTTCTTTAGCTGTGGGAAATGAGTCCTGGGCTTCCCAGTGCTAGTCATTCCCTGTGAGATCTGCAGTGGAGAGTGCGTATGGCCTCACTCCTCGGCCTCTTAACCTCCTCCTTCTGTGTCCCCAGTTGGTTCGACTGTGCAATGAAGGAGCCCGGAAGATGGAAAGGACGGAGATGATGTACACAATTAACTCCCAGCTGGAATTTAAAATTAAGGTATCCTCCTACCTATGTTTATTACTACTTTTGCTTAAATCTTATCTAAATAAAGACAGCTGAGGGCAACAAAGTGAACGGGAATTTGCTTTTCAAAGATGGGCCATGAATTGATGAGCGCGGTGGGCGGGGGAGCAGCAGATGCTTTGGGCCATTCTGCTTCTGCTTCTACCAGAGGAAGGGACCTTTCCCCAAGCCAGGAAGCTAGGTATTACCTAAGAAGCATATTTTCCTCCCAGGAAGACACCAAACTTGGGGAAAAGGGTTGTTAAAATAGTAAAATTTTAGAGTTGAAAAGGAGATATCTCCAAAATTCTCAAGTTGTCCTGCAAAACACGGGTATCCCATGAGCTGGATCAGTGTGTTGCCCTGTATCAAATAAGGACACTCATTTTTTTTCTTTGCAAAACAGATTGTTAATGGATGCTTTTTTAAAAGTACATTTTTCTCCCATGACTCTTTTTCGAACGTGCCTGGCCTGTTACTGCTTGTCGGATACTGCTTTGGAGCAGATGACAGGATGAACAGAGAAGAAATGACAATTAATGGCAAATCTCGGTCCCGGCCAGTTCTTTGTTGGCTCACAGCCGAGTTCTTAATGCATGTGAGCGCTGACAATTGTGATTTTATAACACAGAAACTTAATTAAGCAACTTAAAATGTCGGGCCATATTTTTGCCCAGTGAAAGCGTTTCTGACTGGTGCAGCGGCAGCAGTATTGTAGTGGGTAGGCACTTCTTGGTATTCTGCAGAGGGTAGGTTCACTGCCATGTCAGAGAGGAGTTTTTGGACCACTGATATATTACAGTTAAGCCATTCTATTTTATAAATGAGAAAAACAAAGCCCAGAGCATAATTAATTGTCAACAGAGTCACTCCACTGCTGGTGGTTAATCGGGACTAGGGCCCAGGCATCCTGAACTGCAGGTCGGTGGAAACTCTTGTACTGTAATGCCCTGCCTTTACTCATTTCCCACATGTTCAGATGCAGAAACATGACTCATGGCGCATAAGATGATGGGTTAATGCAGGAATGCTAGTTAGTACTACGTAGAAATACAGTCTCTTAGGATCTTTTATCACTTTGTGGATGACAATACACATTTTTATTCAATTCTTTTTTTTGAGGTTCTGGAGATTGAACCCAGGGGCATTCTACCTCTGAGCTACATCCCCAGCCCTATTTTTTATTCTTTATTTTGAAACAGGGTCTCACTAAGTTGCGGAGGACCTCACTAAGTAGTTGAGGCTGGCCGCGAACCCGGATCCTCCTGTCTCAGCCTCCCAAGTCCTGGGATTACAAGTGTGTGCTATCACGCCGGGCTTTCAATTCATTTTTAAAATGAGAAAATAGAGGTTCAAAGAGTTAAGTGATTTGTGGAAGCACATGCATTCTTTCAACACATTTCCTGAGCATCTTCTTTGTGGAAGGCCATGGGGAAAGCAGAAACGTGATCCCTGCCTTCCGGGAGCTAACAGTCTAGAAATCTGCTGAAAACCAGTCATCAAAGCCCACAGGTGTTAGAGAACACTGGAAATGGAAAAGAGACGCACAGCCTTAGAGTTAGAGATAGAGCTGGGAGCAGCCCAGCGAGGCTTCAGAGGAGAGGTGTGTGAGAGCTGAACCTGACCGGTGAGATAGGAAGGGTCTTCCAGGAAAAAAGAGCAGGATCGAATGTACAGGGTCTGGCTTCAGCTGCCGTGGCCCAGGAATCATAAGCTGCAGTGTGGGTGGGTTTGGGTACAGTAAGAGCAGTATGCAGAAGCTCACATGGACGATTTGATTCGTGTGCAAAGAGTAGGAGCCAAGTGAGGTCCTCTGGGAGCCATCCAAGAGTTCTAAGCAGGAAAGTGACACAAGTGAATGTGTGTTTAGTAAAGACAACTTCAGCAGTACAGGAAAGGCTTTTCCACTTTACTCCAAATGCAAAAGTCTTTACAAGAAAAAATGCTAATTTCATCTATATGAAAATTGAAAAAAAAACCTCTCTACAAAAGAAAAACTAAAGACTGTTAAAAAAAAAGGTAAAAAGGCAACTAGCGAACTGGGAAAAATAGTTGTAACTCACATATAGACAAAAGAGTTAATATCCTCATTTTATAAAACCAAAGCAATAAGAAAAAGAATAGAAAATTGCTACCACAGAAGGAAGTACAAATGACTGTTAAGTTTTTGAAAAGGTGATTTACTTTATTCAGGAGAAAATTGCTCACTGAAATTAAGATAATGAATTTTATCTTTTAGATTAATAAATGATCCAAAAGTTTGATAACACATTTTATTGGTGAGATTATGCAAAAGGAAATTTTATATGTTGCTAGTGGAAAAGATTGTCACAACCCCAGTGCTGGGCAATTTGGAAATTGCCATCAGAATTACAAATGAAAGTTACTACCACCCAACAATTTTACTTCTAAGAAAGTATCCTGTACTCATGAATATATAAAATTATATGTGCACAGTTATTCATGTAATGTTCGTAATAGCAGAAAATTGGAAACAGTCAAAATATCTGAAAGAAAATTGATTCAAGAAATTATAGTACACCAAAATCATGTAATACCACTCAACTTTAAAAAAGAAAAAAGAATGGTGGTGAATTTCAGATACCTATATGGAAAGCTATCCTTCCATATTATTAAGCGAAAAAAATAAGATATAGATGTAAAATAAAAGTGTAACATTTGCTCTGCCTGAGAAATCTCAGGAGAGGTATAGAAGGAACTGGTATGGGTCATTAGCTGTGGGAGTCAGGGTCAGCAGGGGCATTGGGTAGGTGGGTGGGTGGGTGGGGAACAGAGCAGGAAGGAGACCTTTCACTTCATATATATGATATCAGATTTTTGTTTTCAAAAGAAGCATAAATATATTGAAAGTCACTGTCAATTTTAGGTGTTTACATGGAAATTTAGTTTTTCTTAGTGAAATATGAGGGTTCCATAAAAATGAATCTGCTTTCCAAACTAAACCAACAGTGGGAAACTCTTTCTTTTGCCAACCCGTCAACTGAGAAGTCATAGGGCAGCACGTACTCTAGAACTTAACCATCCCACTATCCCTGCTTCACCTTGTAGGGTATGACACACGATAGCCGGTCAGCCCTCTGTCCCCAGCGATCACAGTCCCTTGGCAGGACTAACCTGGCATGTGTGGCTTTGTAGTCACCTCTGTGCGTGCTGGTGGGCCCTGCAGAGTTACCTCAGCAACCTGTTGATCTTTAAGGTCTCAGCTGTTCCTGTTGGATAGTTGTGTGATTCGAGATTCTGGGGCCTGGAAACTCCATGAATTCCTTTAATAGCTAGTTTTGAAAAGTTTGGGGTTAGCTATAATCTTCCATCTTCCCTCTGGAGCCAGTATACAACTAATGAACAACCTTCTTATAAAAGTCCTTTATGAAGTTTTTTAAATATATGAAATCCTTTCGTAGCCTTCTCATTTCCTCCCTAATATCCTCAATTTCCTTTAGTTATTTTTTACTCATTATTCCTTGGAAAGGATGATATTTCTTTCTACCATGTTGCTTACATTTATGTTTTTGTGTTCAAGAACTTTTTGCTTATTTTATGGATATAGTTTTTTTTTAATCAGATTTTTTGGCAGTAAGCATTTCTGGCAACTTAAAAAAAAAAAAACTCCGTAGGGTAAGGACTACTTTGTGGTTTTGAGTTTTCCAGTTGGCTTATGCAAAACTGTATAAAGAAAAACAGTATGTAATTTCTTAGATACAGCATTTTCTATGAGATTAGGGTGGATTATTTTGGAAGAAGTTCATGTTCACAGCCAGAAAGTGGCATGATTCTTCAGGGATGAACTTACATGAGGAAAATGACCATAATCTTAAAAACAGGTGCTCTCAAGAATGTGACCAAGCAGATACTCAGCAGACAAAACATAAGTTTTTGGGGTTTTTTTTTTGCCCTCTTGAAAACGCCTTTTTTAGCTCATAAAATAAATACAGACTTTTATATTTGTCCTTGGTAACCACAGTTATTTTTGTTTGTTTCTATTCTGATTTGATCTTTAAGATAACTACAGTTAGAACAGATAGATTTCATTACTTGGTTTTTCAATTTTTAGTGCTTTACACTTCTTTTTCAGTTATGACCCAGTAACATTTTCTCATGGAGGTTTAGTTTCATATTAGCAAGTAAATAGTTTTTCATTTTGGAAAATAAGTTGTTTTTAATTTCCTCTTGAAGAATGCACTGTACTTCTCTAATTACAGTTTGCTATTATATACATATAAAATAATGATCATACCTTTATACGTACCATTTGCTCGAATCCAACTCTTACATTTTACTTGAGATCATTTTAAAAGGACTTTTCTTTGCCTTTGGGCACTGAGTTTTTCTCTTTTTGTAGCCGTTCCCTTTAGTCTCCTCTTCCCGGTGGTTGGTAAAAAGAGGTGAGTTGACGGCCTATGTGGAAGACACCGTGCTTTTCTCGAGGAGGACATCGAAACAGCAAGTCTACTTCTTTCTCTTTAACGACGTGCTCATTATCACCAAGAAGAAGAGGTAAGCCCTTGTCTGGCGTTTCTGGCTTGACATCCCGTTTTAGAGTTCGGTAATTCAAATGCTTGTTGGGGTAAGCATCTGTTACGACACATCCTCTGAAACCCTGAGATGTTAGATGCAGTTTCTACACACTGAAGCGCAGTCACACCTGTGCTTCATTCTCTTTAGATGACCTACATGGTTAAGACTTGGTCATGATCAGCATCCTAACTCTAGCCAGCCACTGTGAAGCTTCCCCATTGTGCGAGCAACACCCTAAGCACGGCACACATTTGTGTTGCTCTCCCCTCTCACATCCCTGGGCAGGTGCACCCTTAGCACTCCCACTCAGCGGCTTTCAAACTTCTGCTGTACGACTTTTGAGTGAAACAAACTAAACAGTTCAGAACAGGATGGGGGATACTCAGGTGCTCCTCATCACTTAATTGAAAAATCTACTGTTCTTAATGATTGTTAGTCTAAAAGTTGGCTCATGACCGAAGGGTGTTAAGCACAGTTGCTCCTGAGGGACATAAGGCTCATCAGTTATTGGCAGAGTGTTTGTTCTTCTTGCTCCAGGCTTCTACTTGTGTATTCATGTCCAGCTCCAGGGGGCTGGCTAGGAGGGATGCCACAGAAGCCTTTTCTTTACAGTATTTGTTCTTTGCAACTGTTCTTACTCTCAAAACACATGCACGTACACACACACACACACACACACACATACATACATACATACATATCCCTCCTCGGCTCTGCCTTTCTCTAGGGAACATTTATTAAACATACCCAATACATTCAGGGTTATAAAATACTTTCCTGCTGGTCCTACATAAATATTTCATCTCCCCTAGAATATTGACTTAGATTAAAAATGTAAATTGGTAGTGTATTTCCATATGTGGTAGAAATAGCGATGGGCTGCATTGATGGCATATGATAGGGTAGGGGTAGTTCTTAGGGTAAAACTTGGCAAAGTGAAGAGAATTTGTAGATGCAGACTCCTATGAAAACACAAACTACATCTCCAAATTTATCATGAAACATTGATTTCAATGCTACTTCTGAGTTGCTGACTTTGTAGCTTGACGATTTGAACTAAATTGAAACAAAGATGGAGTTTTTCTGTTACATCAGACTGTATTATGAATTATTCAGATGCTTGGCTAGCTAGGTAAAATGAAAACTTTGTGTGGTCTATACCCAGAAGCCATTCAATGACAATTATAACTACATAAAGATGCCAGTAATTATTTTTCAAACTTAGAAAAATAGTGTTTCCATATCCCCAAGGAGAAATAATTTCTCTTACCTGAGGTAGTCTAAATAGTTCTAGGAGCTAAGTAAATTCCATAAATAAAGATTGGACAGACATTATAATTTTTATATTTTTAGGTTGTATTGCGTTCCTATGAGATAACATGTTTCCTTGGCTTTCTTTAAGATGTTTTGTTTTTAAGGGAGAGTAATTATATATGTCTCTTCAAATGCCAGGACTCTTGACTTCTAACATTCTCCAGCTGTTGAAATATTTATTTTGTCTCTGGACCAAAAGCTTTAATTAATCTTTTGATTTAAACGTTAAAATATACATTGGTAGTACCAAGCCAATTTTAAACATTAATGTAGTTTTGATTATGATGACTTTGGTAGCTTGATGAAAACTTTAGAACAGTACGGTGTGACTTTCATTCTTGCACAGAGCCAGTCAACACGTACAGACTTATGAAAATTAGAACTAGCTGCATGCCATCCTGCTCAGCAGCATACTTGACCCCACACAGATGGTTTCGACATTGTATTTAACATCGCTTTCCGAGCTGACCCATTACGTGCCCAGGTATATTTGACCTTGTATTCTTACTAGTAGAAATATAGAGAACAACCCGAGTACCTAACCTTACTTTTACCAAAACTGCGATTGTCTTGCCTTATCCATTAGCTCATCCTATTTCTAGGATGCTCTTCGCTGAGGGAATGACATTGGAGCCTCAACCTGTTTATGACCTGCATATGTGGTAAAGGGGACAAGCAGACCGTAGAATCTTGATAAACAGGCTGGGTGAAAAATGTCCAGTATGCACAGCCGTCTTGACACGATACGGCTCAAGGAGGCAACTGCAGATGCTTTGCATGCCAGAGCCAACAGTGAAGGAGACGCAGCAGCTTTCAGCCAGGCAATAACTTAGACTCAGCTCTGAGGAAGACATAGGGGCGCACTACCTGTGCCAGCTCCTCAGGACTGATCCTCCACCCACTGCCCGGCAGTAACTCCAGCGTCCCCTCAAGGAGCCTAGCTGCTGGGCCTCCAGTGGGTCTCAGCCTCAGGCAGGCTTCCTGGCTCCTGGGAGTGGCTCCTTGGGAGGATAGCTACTCTCCCCCCTCCAGTCCAGATGGCAGGCAGTTTACGCTGAGCATATTTCTTAGATTGCCGGGTGTGTGGCCCCTTGGCTTTGCAGTATGTGTCTTACTGCCAGCATTTGCTTAGTAGCCATGGGGCTGTCTTCAAGGACAGGAAATTTTACTTGTTTAGAATATAGAAGAAAGTTTGAAGTTTTCATTAGTTCTAGACTGCTTGTGAATCACTCTCTTAATAGTCTGTTCCACCCCGTTTTGAAAGGATCCATATTTAGTTTGACTCCTCGTTTTTTTTTTTTTTTTTTTTGCGGTACTGGGGATTGAACCCAGGGGCATTCTACCTCCGAGCTCCACCCCCAGCCCCATTTTTTATTCTTTATTTTGAAACAGGGTCTCACTAAGTTGCGGAGGGTCTCACTAAGTAGCTGAGGCTGGCCTTGTACAAACCCAGATCCTTCGGTCTCAGCCTCCCAAGTACTGAGATAACAAGCGTGCGCCACCATGCCCACACCCGGCAATTTGACTCCTCTTGATGAGAGAGTGAATTCTTTGGTATTTGAATCTGTGACTGGAAGCTGCCTGGGTACCACTAGAGCAGACTCCTCAACCTCAGGATTGTGATGTTTGGAATGAGACTTTGTTGTGGGGCTGTGGGATGTTTAAGCAGCAGCCCTGGTCTACTCACAGCTTGCTAGTAGCATCTCCCCTGGCAGTTGTAACAACCCAAAACATCACCTAATGTCCCTGGGGAGCAAAACTGAGAATCACTTTTAGAGTGACAATAACCTGTAAACCAGCTTTGTCTACAGAGCAGTAAAGGTGTGCATGAATCTGCCAAACCGGACACAGCAATAATAATAAAAATAATGTATGATAAAAATAATAGACTATTGAGAAGCACAATATTAGTGCCTGGGTTCAAACAGAACTAGGCTCAGATCCTGGGCATGTGACCTGGGCAAGGTATGTTAAAATTTCTCAGCATCTCAGTGTTCCCATAAGTAAGATGGGCATAAAAATGTTATCTTTATTATGGAGCTGGTGAGAGTTAAATAAGGCATAGAAAGCTCTTAAGTAATAGTCCCCGATAAGTAATTGGTCCATAGTATCAATTTTATTTTCAGTATTGTGCTTCTCTCTCTCTGATGATCTTGGCCATAAATGAACATATTGCCCTTCTAGTGCATTTTATTGTTTAAAGATGGTTTAAAATCTTTATGGAGTTGCTAGTCAGCTGAAAGCCGTTCTGTGGTGGGTCTGGCCATCATCTGTGGTGACAGAGAATCACAGCAGATCCTGATCTTACCAAGGATCGTGATCCTCATCTCTACTGTTTTGTTACATTCCCGACAATGAAATGGGAAGTGTGTGGCCTGATTGTCAGTCTTCAGAATTATCTTGAGGAACTGAGCGGGTAAGGCTGCTTGCAATCAGCTTCTGGGTGAATATTGCGCTTAGTTTTGCCGGCCAGGCAGAAGTGCCAGATGATGCACTGCTTGACATGGGTATTCAGCTCTAATTCTGTCCATTGCAAAGCATAGATAATTACCAGGCTCATAACAAAATGTTAGGCAATTTAAATGGATGGTATTATGTTAGTACAATAAAAAATAATAGCTAACATTTATTGGGAATTTGCAGTAAGCCAGGCAGGCATCAGCTTTCCAACACAATGAGATAATAAATGTATTATCTCATTTAATCTCCACAACGATCTAGTGGCACTGGTTTCACTCTCCCCATTTTATAGATGAGAAAACCGAAGCACAGAGAGGATCAGTAACTTGCCCAAATCCACAAAGCAAATGCGTGATAGAATCAGGATTCTTACCTGGCATTTTGAACCAAGCCTGTATACTCTTACCCGCTCTGCTCTGCTTCCTTACTTTAAATTCATATGTGATTCCACTAAAAAACTTGTTAGTATAGTTCTAAACCAAGCTTTAAATTTGGAATCAGTCTCAGTCAGGTGCAAACGCATTTTAATCCCTTAATTTGAAATAAATTTCAGCATCGTCTAATAACCTCCACCCCAGCAATGTTTGACTAGAGTATGTTCATTGCAGGTTGGCACAAGATTAAGTGTGGGGATTTAGAAATCGTGTTTTTGGAGGGGGAAAGAAAAACAGGTTGAGATCTGAAGAGGAAGAGTTCTCATGCATGTCTTGGAGGAAAGCAGGAACAATTTCCTTTGATTTCCTAAACCCCGTGCCCTCCTGTGTATCAGCACTCCTGGGAGAATGGCAGGACTGTGAAATCCCAGAGAGAGAAGTGAGGGTGTGGAAGGCCGGCCCTGAAGAAAGGTGGCTTGGGATGTCGCAGAAGCATTAGTGGTAGAAGGGAGTTTCAGGATGTCACAAGTGCTACCGTCATCAAATTCTGTGCAACATCCAGAAGAAGAATGGTGGGGTCTGGGGCATTGGATTTGTGGGGTGCTGGGCCACGGTGACCTTGTGGAGCTGCTTGGCTGGCATGTAAGCACAGGGTCGGGGAGATGCAGGCAGCCACTAGCTTGGGAGACATTCCTTTTGGCATTCGTAGTCTGTTCAAAGCTTTCTCTAAGACAGGGAGTCTTTGTGCCTGTTTTAAACAAAACCTCCAGAGAGGGAGCTACTGAATAGGTCAGAAGTAAATGTCACTATCTTGAGGATAGATGTTGGAAATCACTGTTTTGATTTAGATAAATCTCCATAGTTGTATTCTTTTCAATTTAACTCTTTTACAAAAGGAAGAATTAAAAGTGTTGCTTAGGTTTCCATCTGTCAGATTCCAGCTATGAAAGATGGTTCTAGAATGCTGAAGGTGGTATGTGAGACCTCCCCCTAGGGCTGAGGGCAGTGGAAAGCCAGCCTTTGCAGTCTGACGGCCCCCCTTGCTCCCAACACCAGGTTCCCTCCCACCCTCCCAGGTCCATCTTGGGCAGCTAGGCCTTTTCCCATTCCTGCTCATCCTCAGTCCCCGAGATGCCTGGGCTAAGGGTTGAGGTGTGACACTTCCCTGAGATATATGCATGGTAAAAAGCCCGTCCCCTCACAGGGTAAGACTGGCCCGTGCTGCCACCCCCCTCCATGACCCCTCCATACATCAAACTCGACCCAACCAAGTATCCTGATCTGAAGAACGAGATTGGGATCCATTTATTTTCAGATGCTTCACCAAATCCCCCAATATTATTTATTGAATAACTATCAATTCCCCACATTTTTTTTGATGATACTGGGAATAGAACTGAAGGGCATTCTACCTCTGAGCTGCACCCCCAGTCCTATTTTATTTATTTATTTATTTATTTATTTATTTATTTTAATATATTTTTTTGCGGTACTGGGGATTGAACCCAGGGGCATTCTACCTCCGAGCTACACCCCCAGCCCTATTTTTTATTCTTTATTTGGAAACAGGGTCTCACTAAGTTGCGGAGGGCCTCACTAAGTGGGTCTCACTAAGTTGCAGAGGGCCTCACTAAATTACTGAGACTGGCTGTGAACGTGCGATTCTCCTGTCTCAGCCTCCCAAGTACTGGATTACTGGTGTGGAACACCACACCCAGCTAATTCCCCAAGTATTTTAAGAGTTACCTCTGTTGTATACTATGTCCTCAGATGTGTTTGTGTCTATTTTTGAGCCCACTATTCTACATCACCATTCCATCTGTCAGTTCATCCCTGGTCCTCTCCTTAGGTCACTACAGAATTATAGTATGTTTTAATATGTTGTAGGGCCAGTGTGTTCTTATTTTTCTCCCACAGTCTTTTCTGGCTGTTTTGGCATGTTTATTTTTCTATGTTTTAAAATCAGCTCAGCTATGCCCCCCCCCACTACTTCCCTACAATTTGGGATTGTGATAAAATTACATATTAATCTAGGAAGAATAGTTACCTTTATAATGTCAATCTTCCCTACCCAATAATCAGGGTATTCTTCTGAAGTATTTTAAAGTTGTCTTCATATAGAAGAAAGCTGATAAATTTAATCCTAACTATTTTATGGGGTTTGTAGGTATACATAAGACAGTTTTTCTTCCAGGCATGGCAGCACATGCCTGTAACTCCAGTACTTGGGAGGTTGAGACAAGAGGATCTCAGATTCGAGACCAGCCTCAGCAACTTAGTGAGACCTTGTTTCAAAATAAAAAAAATAAAATAAAAAGGGTCAGGGATATAGCTCACAGATAGAATGCCTCAGTACCACAGGGGGGAAAAAACAAATAAGATAAATTTTAAAAAGGATGGTTCCTCCATTGTATTTTCTAACTGAATATCATTTTGTTGTTTTTGTTTTTGTTTTTTTACCCATCCACTTTCCTGCATTCCCTTTTCACTGTGTAGTGTGTTTCAGTTTGTGTTGCCATCTGCAAATACCTGTTAGTAGGTCAGAAAAGACATTCCATTACCCAGTAGTCACTTTGACTGTACCCTTAGACATCCATAGACACCCAGGCTTCACATCTATGCATTTATGGTTTAAAAATATTTACTTCTACTTATGAAATAATTCAAACATGCAGAAAATTATCAGTTAACATCTCCATCATCCAAATTTAATATACATTTTTCTATAGCAATTATGTTAGATTACCCCCCTTTTAAACAACAACAAAGATACACTATAGATTACCTAAAACCCTCCACCCTCATCCCTTCTTTCTTCCCAAAGTAACTACTATGCCAAAGATGGTGTTTAATCCTATGCTCCCTGTTGCAAATACATTTCATATACATATATACATATATATATATGCATATATATATTATTTTGGTATTGTAAAAGTGCATTTATGTTACATGCAATCTTTAAGGGTTTTCTTGATTTACAAGTAACACATAGATGCCCAATCTGAGAAATTCCTTTATAGAAATTATGGGACAGAAGGTTAAAGCACCCCAGTGCTTTCTGTTTAAGAAAGCAACGATTCACAGCAAGGTATAAATCACTTTTCTACACACAATGTTGTGTTGCATATAATAGGATCAAACTTTATCTGAGATGCTTAGCCAAGAATTTCTTTCAGAGGGAAAAATAATTGAGATGCATGTTTATTACAATATCCTGTTCTCTACTGATAGTTCTTTATTTCATTAAAGAAGAAAAAGAAAGCAAGCAATCTTCGGGTTGCTAGGGCTTTGGGTTTCAACAGGGATCCCCTTCATTGTTCACGCCACAGAGCAGCAGTCCTCTCTAGACCTGATCTGATGGCTGCACCTGATCGGAGCTGCTGCTTGCACACGCGGCCTCGATGAGCAGCTGCAACCTCGGAGCATATATGAGACAATGAGAGGAAGTCTCCATATAAACCTCTCCATGCAAGGGAAGGTGGTTTTTCCATTTGCCTTTATTTTCCTGAGCAATTTAACTTCCTAACTACATGATCCAAATTGTCTCAGAGACTATGTAAACCATATGTTTGTTAAATTATAGAGACAAACATGGGGAAGTCTGATTAACATCAACTTCCCCCAAGGACAGGGGTTTCTTTCCCAACCCCAGTTAGCTGCCTTAGGCCCACTGGATGGGAGTCAATGGAGGAGGGGATCAGGGCTGTGAGTGGCGGCAGCTGGCTACAGACTCCCCCCCCCCCCTTCTCAAGCACACATTTCAGGACAGTTGTCCTTCTGTTATTAGGATGGGAGGGATAGTAGGTCCTGGCTGACCTTAGGAGAATGAGTGTTATCTAGTGTTTAGCAGATTCAGGGATGGGAAGTACTGATCATTTTGAACCTTCATGAGGTTAGGTGTATGTGTATGTGTGTGAGAGAGAGAGAACACCCAAGAACTAGCAAGGGTGTTCTTTCAGTTTTTATTCCATCGGATTTGAGTGGTAGCTGACAAGGATAAATAAACAATTTACTACTATTAAATGGAATCAAGATTGTTTTTTTATATTAAATTACCTGAAAAAGTAGTGAGGAAATTGTAAACCTTTACATAATTTATTATAAACCGCAGAAATTTATTGGCCTAGATAAAAAAACAAAAGATATTGCATGATTGGTAGCAAGTCAGTTAAGCAAACAGGCAAACATGTTTCTTGAATCTGATTCTGGTTCCAGAAGTCCAAACAGTGGACAGAG
>PVJS01003960.1:0-12274 GCA_004027185.1 Glis glis
AAAAAAAAAAAAAAAAAAAAAAAAAAAAAAAAAAAAGAAAGTTCCAGCCATTTAGCTTGCCCTTTCCTACATGCAGCAAGCCACAGGTTCTCTTGGAAAGGATGTCCTTCACATACCAAGGCCTGCAAGCAGCCTGGATCACCAGAGAGATTGGCAATTGGAGCTGCCAATTGCCAATTAGCTCAAAACGTACATCGCAACTGCTTCCAGTTTGGGGCTATCATGAGTCAAGTTGGTGCATACTTTCTGTGGACATAACTTTTTATTCTTTGGGATAAGTGGAAAGGAGTGCAATTTCTGGGTGCTGGGGTAGTTGCCTATTTAGTTAGTTCAGTTAGTTTTTGTTTGTTCTTTTATTTATCCTTTTAGGAAATAAATTGTTTTCTAGAATGACTGTGTAATTTTTTATTTATGCTTGTGGGGGTGTATTTATGAGTTCATTATTCAGTCCCATTGATCTGTGTGTCTATCCTCCCTACAAATTCCACACAGCATTGATTCCTGCAAATATACAGTAAGTCTTGAAATCAGGTAGACTGATTCCTGATTCTTTTCCACAATTGTACTTTCATTCATATTTCTCTTCAAGATTCTCTTAGAGAAATGGATTTTTAAATATGCTCTTTTGGCTTCGAGTATTTGGCTATTTTTATGTGCTATTGATTTTATGTGCTATTCATTGTGCTATTCATTGTCATTACAAATATACTTGGTATAATTTCAATTATTTTACTTGTATTTGGGTTTGATTTTTTTGTCCAAGAACATCTTGGTATATGTTTCATTGATACTGTAGCTGTTAGTATGTTCAATAAATATTTATTGGATACTGTTTGTTGGTGGAATTGCTGAGTTTTGCTATAGTTTTGCTGATTTCCTGTCTAGTTGTTTAAGTGCAATTGAGAAGCATTGAATCCTTCAAGTAAAATTATGGATTTATTTATCTATTCAATTCTACCAGTTTTTGCCTCAACTATTCAATAGCTCTTTTGTTCAGGAACATATATATATATATATATATATATATATATATATGGAGACAGAGATTGAGAGAGAGAGAGATATTGAGATTGCTATGGCTTTTTAAAATTGACTATTTTCTCTTTATATAACATCCTTCTCTGTCTCTGGTAAGTTTCCTTGTTCTAATTTATCTAATATTATATAGCCACTTTGCTTTCCTTTGATTAACTTTTACATAATAAATCTTGTTTCCCATCCCTTTACTTCCTACTTGTGTATATTGTTACACTTGAAGTGAATTTCTTGTAGATAGCACACAGTTAAATCATGTTTTTGAAATTGTGAGTCCCATCATTTTTTATTCACTCTGCCAAATTCTGTTTTATTTGATGTATTTAGACCGCTAATGTGATTATTGGTATTCTGGTAGTTCGCTTCCATTTTATTTTTTGTTTTCTATTTGTTATCTTAGCTTTTTTATCTCTTTTTATTGATTTTTTTTAGTGGATGCTCTATACACTAGATCACACACACACACATACTTACAATAGTCTACTGATGTTATCATTTCACTGGTTCAAATGAAATATAGAAACCTTACATCTCTTTATTTTTCTTTCCCCTCCCCATTTATAACTATCTTAAATATTTCCTCTGCATGCATTTACAAGCACTTCAGAAAGTGTTATAATTTTTGGTTCTACTTGCAAACGTAAATTAGAAGATTCAAGAAGGGAGGGAAAGTCTATTTGTCAGGAGCTCAGCTGAGCTGGACAGAGCTAAGCCCTCAGATTTTTCAGTAACCCATTAAAGTCACAAATCAAAACCAAAAACCACAGAGATGTGGTTTTAATCACTTACTGTAACAGTATAAAGCAAGAATGTAAACCAGAGAAAGTTCTGGTGTTGCCCTCTCTGCTACTTCTCCCCATGGTGTGATATACTTTGAGGGTCACGTGATCAACACTGATGCCGCGTCTTCTCAAACAAAGGGCTAATGCAATTTTATGGGCCTGGGACTGAGACTGGGGAAAGGAGAAAAGGAGAGGGCTGGGGGTAGAAAAGTACTGAGTCAGTACTGAGTGGGGATAGTGACTTCAAGGCTTTCCCCTCCTTTCTGATAAGGTCTCAGCAGAGTCTCTTGAAGAAGAGACCTTCCCAGATAAAGAGACCTAGGAACGAACACACTGGGGCTAGGAGTGCAAGTATGCATGAGAGCAGGCTGGCCAGAAGACCCGGTCCTTGACGCCAGATCCCTGGGGGCCTGTGATGCCCTGCTCTGCACCAAGCCTGGTGTGGGAAGGTGGCCATCCTGGTGGAGTCCTACAAATGACAGACTCACAGGAGCTGTACGCTTCGGTGCTTACCCGTATCTTTGCTTGCCGTCTTCGTCCTTCCTTTCTGATACCCCAAGGTTTTCTTTTATTGTTTCATTTTGGATTTTAGAGAACTCCCTTCATCCTTTCTTTTAGGGTGGACCTTGTGACAAACGTCTGAACTTTTTTTTCATCTGAGAATATCTTCACTCCGCCTTTGTGTTTTAAACTGACTCACATTGGACACTGGGCTCCAGGATGACAGTTCTTTCTCTGTACTCCATCCTCCCTCCCTCCATCCTCCTGGCTCCTGGTGAGAAATCTGCTGCCACTCAAACTGCTTCTCTCTATAGGGAGGTGGGTTTTCCCTCTTGCTACTTTCAAGATTTTTCCCTTTTTTATTAATGTTCTAAAGTTTAATTATTATATGTATGGGTATAGTTTTTTTTCAGATTTACCTTGTTTGGGATCCACACTGCATCTCGGATCTGTAGGTTTATGTCTTTTGCCCAAATTGAGAAAGTTTCAGCACTATTTCATCAAATATTTACTCAGCCTTATGCTCTCTCCTCTGTGTTTTGGGGGACTTTATTAATACAGATGTTAGATATTTTCTTCGACTTCTATAAATCCCTGAGCCTTTATTCACTTTCTTTAAAAAAAATCCGAATTCTTCCTGTTTTCCCCTGGATGGATTACTTTTTCTTTTTCTTTTTTTTTTTGCGGTACTGGGGATTGAACCCAGGGGCATTCTACCTTCGGGCTACACCCCCAGCCCTATTTTTTTATTCTTTATTTTGAAACAGGGTCTCACTAAGTTGCGGAGGGCCTCACTAAGTAGCTGAGGCTGACCACAAACCTGTGATCCTCCTGTCTCAGCCTCCCAAGTACTGGGATAACGAGTGTGCACCACCACGCCGTCTGATGGATTATTTTTTTCTCTCTTCCAGTTCATACATTCCTTCCTCTATTTGCTTCATTCTGCCATTGACAGAACTTTTTAACTGAAGGTTTAAGTTAATTGTATTGTTCAATTCTAAAATTTCCATTTAATTCTTCCTTATATCTTGTATTTCTGGCTGAAGTTTCCTATTTTTCATTTTTTAAGGTATGTGTGTAATAGTCCATTGGTTTTATTTTTGTTGTTGTTGTTTATTATTTTTCTAGTGTCTTTATCTTCACCAGACCCCTCATTCAGCAGAGCCATTTTTTTCTGCCAGCATGGTACCACAAAATCCAAGATAATAGTAGATTCTTTTGTTGTTGGATAAGGTGTGTTAGAAATAAATTTCCTTGGCATCATAAGAAAAGACATGTGTTCTCAGCAAGGCAATTTTATTTTTTGCAAAAAGGCTTTTGCCACCAGTAAAGCCAGGTACACAAGCACACTGGACCAGAAGCTGTCCAGTTTTTATATTCCTAACGCAAATTTCTGCATGATACTCTAATTGGAGGGAGTATGGTTTCAAGTCTCACACAATTGGCTAGTTCATCTAGAACAGGATGCCAGGGGAGGGGTTGGAATTTGCAATTTTTTTTAAGAAATGCTAACTTATAAAAGGACAAGAGCTTATATGAAGTTACAAAATGGCTGTTTTGCAAAACAGAGTTTCAGTTAAGCTCTTCCTTTGATAGAAAAGATCTAATTATATCCTCACAGGTGCCACATGGCTCACACTTCTTGGATTCTCTTGTCTTGTGGGATCTCCACAGGTGCTGTTTGCTCACCTTCCAGAGCCTCTCTCCCTTCCACTGCATGGAGACCACGACACCCAAACACT
The DNA here is from genome assembly GCA_004027185.1 of Glis glis. Taxonomy (NCBI): domain Eukaryota; kingdom Metazoa; phylum Chordata; class Mammalia; order Rodentia; family Gliridae; genus Glis; species Glis glis. The sequence goes on from PVJS01003960.1 coordinate 4,061, forward strand.
TCCTTCTCACCCAATACTTTCTCCAAAAACATAAAAAATAAGAAGGAAAAACAAAGCTACACCAAAGCCACACACTCAGAGTAACCCGAAGTCAACCTCTGCCTAAAATTCAAATAACTGTGGAGTAAAACGACAAAAAGCCCAGGAACGCATTCTGCCTCACCCCTGCAAGGCTCTGCTGGAAACAAGGGCAGGCCAAGACAGGCAGGGCCAGGCCGGGGTAGAAAAGGAGAGCTGTCTTCTGACCTACAGTCCACCTAAACCCATGACCACCCGTTAGAAAATACACACCAGTGAGTAGTGTCTGCTAGACCAGGGCAGCGTGTATCTGCCTTAAAGTCTTTGTCAGATCCTCGTGTTAGGAATAAATTTCCACAGCGTCTTAAGAAAAGACACATGTTCAAAAATGGCTCGGCAAGGCGATTTTACTTTTGTAAAAAGGGTCTTGCCACCAGGGAAGCCAGGTATGCATGCACAGAATGGCAGAAACCTGCTGGGCCTTTTGTTCCTAACACAAAGCTCCTGCCCTGCACTCCTATTCGTGGGAGCTTAGCTTCACAATCCTCACGCGATTGGCTACAGGGGATGGCAGGGGAGGGCTTGGCATTTGCAATTTTTAAGTTTAAGTTAAGCTATTCCTTTGTTAGAAAAGACCCAGATATGTTCTCACACTTGCATCAGGTCTGGAGTCTTGATGCTGACTGTCTACACTCGGTTTGGCGCGTTCTGATTTTGGTATGACAAGTGATCTAATATTGAAGCCTGGGCATTTTCTATTGTGTTGTGAGGCTGTATCTTATTTAAATCTTCTATGTTTGCCTTTTTCTCCTGATACCAGCCTCTTTGCTTCCAGTTGAGGTAGAAGTCCAGACCCAACACTCAGAGCGCCACGACCCCAGACGTGGACTGGGTAGCAGTGTACACTGCAGCTCTTCACGTGGTACTGTGAAGAGATGGCCTTGTGACCACAGTGGGCTTCTTGTGATACAACCCATTAAGGGAGGGGGGTGTGTGGTTATTGCTGGCAGTCTGGGAGCCCAAGCTGTCCACGCGGTCTCCAGCAACCCAGCAGCTGAGGCGAATGTCATGACTTCCTGGTTGTCTTCTCAGACACAGCCCTGGCGGGGAGGGTGGGGCACTTTATTACCACCTGGAGAGAACAGAAGTTGGGCTCTGTGTATGGGCTTGGGGGATATGATCGGGACTGGGGCCCCATGATTTTCTGTTGTGTCTGTCTGTTATTGCCTAACAGTTCTGTCTGGCTACGCTGCCTCTTGTGTGCTCCTCTGGCTTAGACAACAAGCTTTTGTTGGTACTTTTACTCTCTGCCCCTTGACATTTCCACTCTGCTGGTTGCTCCAGCTCTGAGTATTGGTTATATGAAGAAAAAGCAAACTCAGGAGCTTACCACCACATGGTTTTTCATGTCCTTAGTGTCATGAGCAACAGCCGCAAGGTCCTAAAACCAGTAAGTCACATCACGCGTGATTTGTGTCTTTCCACGATGTTGTGAGGTTCATTCAACACTTGAAGGCTAGAGTATGCAGGAACTTATCAAGAAATTCTCAAGGAAAAGTTAAGCTTTCATATGCTGGGTGGCTGCTTTGCCAAAAGCCAATTAGCTATGAATGAACATCAAACAATACACTTCATACCAGCAAATCTAACAATTTAGGTTGAGCAAGTATACCAGACAAATACACAAGTTCTATAATTATAGCACTTCATATACTTAGCAAATAGCATGCTACTAACAAGCAGGGGGGAAGGGAATAACGAACCAAGTCCAGGAATGGAAGAGGAGGTTCCAGAAGTTGGTCCAGGATCCCCAGTTGGTGAGAAGTGCAGTATGGGAGTCATACACAGGGCAGACTCACCCTCGTGTATGCAAAAGCTCAGTGCGCTGCTCATGGAGAGAGTTGCACTTTTATAAGATTTCTGTGGGTACTCTCAAGTGTCTTTGGCCAGCTCATCCAGGCTTATAGAATATCACCAGACACTTGTCAGTAGCCACAAATGTATTGATGGAGTAAGTCCATCAGAGGTGAGAAGGCATTTTATGATCCAAGGGTCAGTTATCAACTGCAGCACAGATATGCTGGTCTGAGCCCTATGCTCCAACAACATGTTCAAACAAATTGTTGGAGTTTCTGAAGTTGTCTGAGCTGTGTGCTGGCATGTCTAAACAATCTGTTTATGAGTTCCTGAATTTGTTTTATGCCCCATGCTCTACACACCCAGTACCCTAGCGAATCGGCCTCTTTCACCCCAACATTAGGAGTCTCTTTGTGTTTGGTGAAAATTGCTGATACCAGGATGAAATTGTTCTTGTCAGACCAAGACAAAATTAAAACTGGGAAATAATGAAGGAGGAGAACTCAAGTCTTCCTGTCTGAGATGAGGACTTTCTCAAGGATTTTCTAAAGACCACAAAGAAATTCCTTCTCACTGCACTTGCAGCCCATTCTTTGAGGGCCTCTCATGTAAGCACAGAGTTCTGTAACAAAGTTTATTCTTAACATTAGTTATAAGACTGCTTCAAAGATAGGCATGGTGGTGCATGCCTGTAGTCCTAGTACTTGGAGGCTGAGACAGGAGTATCCCAGGCTCAAGGCCAACTTCAGCAACTTAGCAAGGCCCCTGGGCAACTTACATGACCCTGTTTCCAAATAAAAAATAAAATGGGGCTGGGTTATAGCTCAGAGATAGAATACTGCTGGGTTCAATTCCTAGCACACAAAACCAAGAAAATAAAAAAAAAAAACAAACAAAAAAGACTGCTTCAATTCAGACAAGATACTTTCGGCACAACAGTTGCTCCTGTAACCATGGGCTGATGCCAGCTTCAGCTTCTGTCTCCCAGAGGAAGCAACTGTGGAAGAGGCAGCTCATGTAAATACCCCTCTTTTGTCCCATAGTGCACTATGGGACATGTATTCCTATGCTAATGCTCTGCTATTCCCCAATAAATATCATTATTCTTTAAAAAAAACTCTCTGATTGTTACTTAGTTTGGTGGTTTTGTACATAATTGTCAGGGCTTTGAGCAGGAGGAACAGACAAAAGCATGCCTACTGTATCTTTGCAGAAACAGAAGTCCTATAGGCAATTTTTTTGTCTGTCCTTTTTCTCTTAGGTGAGGCAAGAAGGGGGTTGGAGTAGGATGGATGCCCTTCCTTCAACTGGGACAGCTAGAAGACTTTGTATTTCTCCATATCTTCCCCAGAATAGTTGTTAAGCATCTCTCTCCCTCATCTAATGGAAGGAATGTGCTATGCCCCATATCACAGAGGAACTATGTTTCTTTCTTTTTTAAATAGTTATTTTGGGGTTCCTCCTCTGTGAACTTGCCTATTCATGATTCCTGTTGCCAATTTTTTTCCACGCTTTTGTTTTTTAAGGCATTCTCCATACATTCTTCACCCTAATTACAACCAAACTTCCTTTCGGAGCACTACCTGAAAGTGATTTTTGAGGTTGCTCCCATATTTCCAAATCCCACACTCTGGGTCCTCAACCCAGTTCCTGTCTCCACAATAGTCATGGGGTTTACCACTCCCTTCTCTTGGGCAATTTATTTTCTCTTGGCTTTTGTGTTTTCTCACTTTCTTTGTGTGTGTATGTGTATGTTTTAAGAGATATATGTTTTCAGCTATGAATTTTAAGTATTAAGAACATTGCCTGGTATAAATGGAATACTTAACAAATACCTTCCAGGGCCTCGTCTAGTGAATAGTTTCTAGTGGGATTAAGATGTGCTCTGCAGTTCTGTTCCCAGCTCTCTCATTGACTAGGAGGGGCATCTGTGCACTCCTCTGGGGCTCCATCCCGTTAACATTCTATTAATCCTCATAAAGCATTCTTCTTCCCTTTTCCCTAAGTGTATTTATCAGCTGTTGCAATCAGTAGCTTTTTTTAATGAACTTTGGTCCTGACACTTGGTAACATTTATTCTAACAAGCTCGGGTACAGATAATAGCAATTGTGTTAAATTATGAAGTGCATATGTAATGTGCTAAAATAGTTAAGTCTAAAAGAGGTCATCCCATTTGCTCTCCCCGGTGGGTGACTAATGAAACATTCAAGGCCAGGTATCCACAGGCACACAGCTATGATTCTGCCTACAGAACCAGCTCACACGCCTAAACCAGAATCGTTCCCCCTTTTCTTATTTTTCTTCTCATTTCTCCTCCCCTTTTATTCCCCCCACTTCTGCTGCTCCTCCTCTTCCCCTTCCTCCTCCTTATTTTTCTTTGCTGTGCATGATTCTGAAATCAAAGCAAAAGTGAAAAATTTAATAGTTTCACCAAAAGTAAAACATTTTAAAGAGCCAAACTCTTTTTAATTCTAAAATGTCAAAATATTAGAATATATAAGAAAATATTTCTATTTTTTATTAATGAAACAACTATGATCCATTACTCTCAATGATTTAAAAATTACTTTAATAATAAAGGAATTGAAAATTCCAAGTTGGGTTTTTATAACTAGGAATTACCAAAAGGTATTTTTTTTGTAAAAATTAAATGTCACAAATAAATCTGATTTTAAAAAGTAAATAATGTACATATTTATTATGATAAAAAAAATTAATACTATTTATTTGTTTAGAGTATAACTTGATTTAAACATCTCTTTTTGCTGGGGATGGTGGCTCACTCTTGTAATCCCAGTAGTTGGGAGGCTAAGACAGGAGGATCGCAGGTTCACGGCCAGCCCCAGCAACTTAGTGAGGCCCTACACAACTGAGTGAGACCCTGTTTCAAAATAAAGAATTAAAAATAGGGCTGGGGGTGTAGCTCAGAGGTAGAATGCTCCTGGGTTTAATCCCCAGTACCGAAACAAAAAAAAACCCAAATCTCTTTTTAACCAAGAATTCCAAAGTGTGGTATAGAAATAGAATAATAGGGACACGAGTCCTTTCTCAATCCTCCATCGTCTCTTCTTTCACAACCCACTCCAGAGTGTTGAATGAAGAAGTTTGAACTTGGGTGGACTCCATTCTGACAATTAATACAACATCTATTTCTTTTGAATTCTATGAAAGAAGCAATGGTGAAGAGCGTGTTGCAGGCGCAGTGTGGAAAGGAACAGCTCTGCATAATGAGAATGGTCAAGAGAACTCATCCCCCTAAGTCTATGTCCCATGGAAAAATCTCTTTAGAAGTGTCAGTGGTGTCAGGCATGATAGCACGCATACCTGTAATCCCAATACACGGGAGACTGAAACAGGAGGATTAAAGATTCGAGGCCAGCCTCAGCAACTTAATGAGGTCCTCCTCAACTTGGTGAGACCTTGTTTCAAAATTTTAAAAAAATTAAAAAATAGGGTTGAGGGTGTAGCTTGGCGGTAGACCGCCCCTGGGTTTAATCCCCAATAACACACACACACACACACACACACACACACACACACACACACACTAAAAAAATGAAGTGGCATTGGTATTGCAGGAGTGTAAAACAATCCACTTTTTGCATTTTTTTGTAATCAGTAGTGAAATGGGAGAGAGAAGGTAGCACTTTGGAGGCCAGCCCTGTAAGACAGGAGACAAGCTGACTTCCCCCTTATCCCTGCTGCTCCCTGAAGGGTCTTCCTTACGGGAATTCACTCCTTCTTCCCATTACCCTTCCCGCCATCCTGCTACAGCACACCCAGAACCTTGTAAACCCAATCCAAGAAGCATTTGTTGATATATGGGGGTACAAGAAGAGAAAAACCCTGGGTTTTCATTGTTAACCTTACCAGCACCTAGGAAACATTTGTTCCTCTGAAGAAACAAGCGATCTCAGACGACTGACTCCCGACAAGCAGAAGGAAGAGGCGCCATGGTTCATGGGAATGGGTGAGTGTTGGTTCACAGTCCAGCCACACTGTGCCGTGCTCATTAGGGGTAAGTATGTCACCCCTGAGATACTCTAGGCCTTGCATCCATGCTAGGGACCACCCATGCTGAGAAGGAAAGGTGAGACATGAGACTTAAGTTAGTGCCCAGAAAATGTAGTGAAACTCACAGCTTCACAGGAGTGCCCACCTAGAATGCTTATGCAATTATAGTTATGTTGCTACTGCCTGAAATAGTTCTAAAAGTTCTTTTTTTTTTGCAGTATTCCTCAAGAGACTATTCTTAGACTTACAATTTTTTTATTCATTTGGGAATAATTTTATTTTTATAACAGCCAAACCTAAACTTTAAGTAGTATATTATTAATATTTTTAAACATTGTGATTTTTTCTGTTTTTAAAAGTTATACTTAAGCAATAACTGTATGGATTATATGATGACAATAAAATAATTACCACAATGATTTGATTAAAGTGCATTATGGAAATTAGTCAATAGTATCAGAAGGTCGATGCCTAGAAATGCAACATTTACTTGAATATGTATTTTAACAAACACAGTCACTTCATTTTAGTCTCACAATTCAAAAGAAAAGTAGTTCATCCATGTGGTATTTCCTGAGGGTCCTGAGGATCATGAATAATGCAAAGACACATTATATTTGCAATTCTCTCCACTAAAAATCAAATTAAAAATCCTATGCAAAAAAATACGATTTTTTGAACTCTTAGTATTTTCCATTCTTTCTGTACATAGGGCTGAAAAAGCATATTAAGAGCTTTCAAAGCCTCCTTCCAATGAAAACACGGGTCTGTGACTGTCTTGTAATTGAGGTGTGAGCTGAGTTGTTTTTCCAACATTGGTGATAGATTTATCCCAGCCACCTGCCTGGATTTTGAAGAGATATCGTGGTAACTCTGGACCTACGCACAGCAAATTGAAGTACACAGTATCATGCGATACTTTGGGTAATTTATTTCTATAAAAAAACTTTGATGCCTATTTGAAAACAAAGTTTGCCACTGTTCAGAAAGAGCGCATGCAGAAACTTACCCTCATGGGATAAAGTTCTAGTGACCAAAAGGGAGAGTTAGAGAGGAGTGCATTATCCTTTCAATGAGAGCTATCCAGTTTAATCATGTAAATCATAGATCTATAAACTCACATACATTGCATGATTGCACATTCTCTTATCACTGTATCTTTTATAACATACCAAGAAAATTCCATGGGAGTATCCATCCTTACAGTCAGCAACTTAAAAGGGAAATATAATCAATAAGAGAAATGCATCGACAAAGAGATTAATACCTAATAAGCATCTTAGCCATTGTATTTACCCTATCATGTCTAAGTGGCATTTCCCCCAATATATCATTTGAATAATTTCTGATTATATTCTCAGGTTGAAGCATCTGTGTGTTCCATGAAATGTGACATTTAATGCAAAATGTCATTTTACTTATTCTATAGATTTTCAAATTCTTTTATGGCACAGAGCTCTATTATCTAAGAAATAGTCTTGCACACTGCGGTACCATAAAATGGCAAATGAACCGCAGAACCCACCCCCTTAGGGGGAAGAAAAGCATACGTCAAATTGCCTAACTACAGATCCTTCGGGCAAAATGCATCCTTACTTGGCCCTGTCAAGAACCTGAATAAATCACAGATAAGTGGGTTAAAATGTCAGTACCCAATGGGGCTGAGAAAAACCTACTACTTTTCTGTAATTCAGTGAGATATTAACCATGGTATCCCCAGTTCTGCAGATATGAATACAGTGAAGAAAAGGATCCCTTCCTAATCACTAGAAGAGGTTGCCCCATTGCCAGAAGACCAGAACTATTGTCATAGAATCTAAGCTGGGCACTATGGATGTTCCTCCTAAAAGGTTTTAAGTCTTTGTTTATTTATAGATACAATCTTTTCTCCTCTGTTCATTAGTTATTATTTCTAAAATACCAACCATTTGGCTGGCAATTTAGATTACTAAGCGCTGATTTTTAAAATTGTTTAAATCACCAAAACTTGATTTGGCCAAGCTCTATAGAAAATCATTTCCTAAGATCTGTCAGTAAACCTGTTAAAATGGGAAACCTACTAAACTCATTAAGACAGCCCAAAGCTGAGGACATCGGCTATTCACTGATCACAGTGACAATCCACTGTGACCTCATTCTAACAGAATGTAAACTTTAAGCCCATGACAGCAGGCCTAGGTGGGGTAGAACCTGGGCTCACTGACAGCAGGCCCAGCTGGGGTAGAACCAGGGATTACTGATAGCAGGCTCAGCTGGGGTAGAACCTGGGCTCATTGACAGTAGGCTCAGCTAGGGTAGAACCTGGGCTCATTGACAGCAGGTTC